>JAOTOM010001617.1:55000-60000 GCA_034440615.1 Ashinkailepas kermadecensis | reverse complement strand
AGCAGAAAAGGATCAATCGAAACACTTCCGAAATTAAATATCAATATTTCCTACATTTGACCTCGCGACCTCATGACCTCGTGACCTCGTGACCTCCCGTGACTCATAGCCCATGAACATTGACAAATTTGACGGTGGAAGTAAAAGTGGACATGATTTCGCTGACCAAACAAAAATATAAAGAACGTTCTTCTTATAAATATCCGTTGTGGCCGTCTGCTCTTCATGAATTTTTGCGATTTTGCGTTATCCGGATAAAACAGATTTCGTGTAGGCTTTCTTCCATTGGAAAGCTACATGAGGTAGAGCAATGACATACAGACATATGATTGGAAAACATTTTTTTCTAAGAAAATAAAACATTCATACCTTTCTTAATGTAGATCTTATAGTTTCCCTTCAAATCCATCACGAATCTCGAGGACACTAATAATTACCGACATGTCACCTATGGATTTATTTACGCGTTGCGACACAATTGTACTTTGGAACAACTGATATGCATTGAATAACATCAAACATGGAAACAGCGCAGCCCGACCCTATTAAATCAGGTTCTATTACCTACCCATTGAATCTGGCGCGGTAGGTAGGTACCTATAACAAACATGAGGATCACTTTGGTCAGCGATCAAGTGTTAGGCAGGTTTATTATTTTGTGCTAAAGAAAAAGCATTGCGTCTCTGTGGACTGCTGATAACTATGTGTTAAAGGCAAATAAAAGTCAAGGTGTTTGTATCGCGTATGTCTTCCCTCCCACCCCATCCGTACACCGTACATATATCCATACTCCCCATCCGCATATAGCTCAATACTCTCTAGCCTGGTGACGGTTCCGAGGAACATAAAGGCATCGGCGTTGATGACGGCGGACAACAGAGGGGTTGACATCGGGGAGGAAACGATAACAGAGTTGGCAAAGCCGCAACAGTATACGAATCAGCTTTCGGAAACGCCTGGAGGAAGGAGTAAGTCAGGTGAATTTTTTTTTCGACGTGCATAAACGCCACAAGCAATGGTGATAGTCACTGTGGCGATCCTTATTGTCGCCATACAAAGCGAATAAGAAATGTTGCTGAAGTATCGGTAAACCCCATTGAAAACGTGAGCGATCCTCACATTGTCAGAGGTATGGCTTTGTGTGTGAAATTTCCAAGTTTAAATTTTTCGTATGGTTTTTATGTCTCCGATTTTTACAGTTTTTTTTTCACAATCAGCATTAGAAATGAAAAGGATACACCGAAGGGAAATTTGATGCCAACAAAATTCAGAACTCTGGCGGGCTTAGGAGAACAAAACATGTCAAAATCGACAAATATGTAAAATTTATCATGCGGAAATGTTTGATTTAAAAATTGACTTTCCATCGAAGAAAATATACTCCGTTGGCTGCTGGCTATATGTACCTGTTAAGAATTCCCTGAAATATGCCATATTCAAAATCCTACAAATTTCTGAATGCACATGCAATTATAAAATTATCTCGTTAAAAAAACTTGACAGATAAAAGAATATCCTGGACCAAATCAATGCGCCAGGAGGATTTCTCTCAGATGCCGTCTTAAGATCATCTGTCAATTGATATTTACTCTCAAAAAGGCATTCCCGGAAATCCAAGCTGTTTGCCCCGCTTTTATTACCAGATATGATGCCCTACTAGTCGTTGCATTCAACAGGAATCACAGAAAACGGCCTGAAAACCACCTGTATCACCCATCGCGCAAAAATACGTTAAACATTTTGCTTTTTCTTCGGAATTTCCGATAATATTTTGAAATTCCTAAGGTGCCCACGGTCCCAGATTCCATGTTCACCTCAAAATTCGGCTGGGGCGAACATCGAAATCGACACCGTTTGCAACGATTTGATTATCAAAACCAAATCGCCGCCGTTTGATCTGCTTTCATTTACTTCACATATGTACCACTGTGCAGTACAGTGTCTCATGCGGAATGTCCACATGCGCAGTGTCCCAAGAACGTGAATAATGAAGTTACATGAAGATTGTGAAAATGATGTTTCCGGGCACGGCCTGCACTGTGACAGCAAGGTGTGGCTTGCAATAGGTGTTCGACTGCACGTCCATATAAATGATGCTCTGCAGGTGGAAAGAAAGCATAAGTGAACTTCTTGCTGTGATGTTAGCATGGTGTGCGGCTGTAAGGAGCATGCTGATGTATCACTGTTGCATTTAATCTGACCGTCTCCTTGAAGTTGTGGATGTTTTTTTTTAAACCATATTTTATGGAGATTGAGCTGTTGTGCACGACACTTCATCAGAACCTGATGAAGTTCCGTGCACGACAGCTCAATCTCTATAAAATATAGTATTTTTGGGGGAAATATCTTCACAACTTGAAGGAGATGGTCAGATTAAATGCAACAACGGTCGAATATGGTCAGACTACATCGTTGTCATGCTTGATGGCATTCAGTACGTGTTGTAGATATCCACCAGATGTTCTGAAGTAAAATTACGTCGTTACACGGAAATAAGCTACGACACTATGGTGATCATATAATGTTCAACTATTGTTAAGGAAGCTATAAAAGCTACATTGGAGAGCTAGAAATGTATAAGTTGGAAAAACAACTTCTCACCATCTGACGATTATTTCGTTGTTCTATTCCATCGTAGTTATATTGTGCACTGCTTAGTGCACTAATGTTTAATACTGTGCAATATGCAGGGAATGTCCAAAACGTGAACAATGAAACCAATGGCAAATGTTTTGCCAAAAATTTCACAATGGCTGCATTCAAATATTTTGTCCTTAAATGAATCCAAAACTGTAACCAGCTATATAACAACCATCAATCAGATATTGATATCAAGATTGAATTTAATGGGATTGCTATTTTGCATCAAAATCCCGTAAAATATCTTGGTGTATACATAGATGAAAATGTAAAATTTGCATCCCATATCAGCAGTGTCTCAAACATAATAAGTCGCAACATAGGAATTATATCAAAAATAAAATATCTCCTAGGCAAAAATCACCTCCTAAAATTGTATAATGCCTTAATTCTCCCATATATCAACTATTGCTGTTTTCTCTGGGGTACAAACTATGCTAATCAGACACACAAATTATCCTTACTTCAGAAAAGAATGATGCGTATAATTGAGGGTGTATTTCCCTTCAGAGTGCAAACCCTATCTTGAAGAAATACGAAATTTTAAAAGTCCAAGATATAGCAAAACTTCAAATGTTGCTTATTATGCAAAAAATCATTTATAATCAGCTACCTCATTCTATTAGACCCCTTTTCACAGAATCGCTTAATACCCCATATTCCACAAGATTACAAAACCACTTCAAACACAGCTATTCAAACAAAAATTATCGTCTCTTCACCATTGCATGTTTTGGACCCAAGCTCTGGAATACTATCATAGCAAAACATTTTCTGCATATAGATACTAAATTCTAAGACTGTTCTCAAAAATCACATTAAGACATACTTCTTGAGCAGATATTAACTGACTTGAGTATTCACTACATCTGTTGGATACCAGGGGAGTACACATGTGTATGTATGTGTGTTTGTGTGTGTGTGTGTGTATGTCCTTGTGTGTATGTGTGTGCAGAGGTCCTGGCATGTGTGTGTGTGTGTGTTTGTGTGTTTGTGTGTGTATGTGTGCGTGTGTGTGTGTGTGCGTGTGTGTGTGTGTGTGTGTGTGTGTGTGCTTAATTATATATAAAAGTTGAAAACACCCAACTATAGTTCCTCCCGTACTCCATCCATCAACAAGCCTATGCCTAGCTGGATGGAGCTGTGGGAGGAGCCAAAGTAAAAAGAATAAGTTCAAATTAGGAGTGCTCACTACCGTCTGGCCACAAACCAGCTACTAACATTATAGTTTGGACCTTAACTTCTTGTTTGGATGGATCTAGGGCCAGTCATATGCCACCTTTGGGTATGACTACTTACAGTATTCTTTATTATTAGTTTTATTGCTCTAATACCGGGTGCTTTGTATGCTTATTAATTTGTTTCCCATCTCTTAGCTGGGAGTGCCGCGACTTTACTGTTTATTTTATGGTGTTAACGTAAGGTGCTTGCAGTCGTTGGGTAAGAGGAGGGGGCGCTCCTGGTCACCTGATTTTGGGTGGCGGACCTTAAAAAATGGGAAAAAAATGTGAACAACATGCGCTCGTACTCGACGACGGTAGTGTCGTACATCTACTTTTGCAATTACATATTTTTTACACGCACATTTATGCCCTTCAGACCTACATAAGCGACAATAATAGCCAAAACTGTCAGGTATTTGTTATTAACGCTAGATCAGTACCAACAGGGGGCAGGCCATGGCCCCCCGAAATTTTGGGCCGCCGAGCCAGGGCCCCGAAGCGGGCCCCGGCCGGAGGGCCACCCTACTCAGAGCCCGGCTAGGCCCGCGAAGCGATCTGGGCTCGAATCAGGGGCCCTTGAACCAACTGAAAATCGGGAGCCCGTTTTAACCAGGGCCCGCCTCGAACCGGGGCCCCGATAAAGGAAAAGTGCTTTATTTCGCGAAGTTTACAAACATAGGGGCCCGCTCAAAGTAAGTGCATGTTTTCCGCAGACTTTAAAACATGAGGGGGCCCGCTGCAGGGGCCCGCTCCCAACCCTGGCCCCCCGAACTGAAATCCGGTTGCGCCACTGCGCTAGATTAACGTAGATTACCGGCAGACTATTTATCGGAGAGGAACGTGGCACGTGCTGGCCGTGCCGAATTGAAAATGTTCACCTCCAGTGACATTCGGATGGCGAGGACAATTCGATTGGCAGCATTCGTAGGCACGAAGTCCTTATCATTGGAATGGATGCTGCAGCGACATTAGCACATATGACCAATTCATTAATACCGAACATCACCTGAAATTGAGCTGATTATGTGAGTGAGTTATCGCTTGTCTGAAGTGAAATTACTCATCAAGGGTGGTCATGAAAACGGCTAAAATGAGTAAAGTATTTCTGCATCCAACTGCATATTCGAGTTAAAAAAT
>JAOTOM010001617.1:0-52500 GCA_034440615.1 Ashinkailepas kermadecensis | reverse complement strand
ATTCCCATTAGCATTTCTCAGCATCATAAATGCTAAATTTGTGCGCTGCCAAAAACGGTACTGGGCTTAGAAACACCAAGATTTTGACCCACGTCGAATTTGTGTGCATTACATGTAAATAGTCTGACTTAAGATCTATTTAACCCTCTCTATTTGTCGGTCCTTTATATGCCCTTACTCTCGCCCACGAACCCGATGGTATCAATTGACCTGCACAGGCGGTGTATGCATTGTAATGTAGGTACATTGCAGGTACGCAATGCATATGTATGCATCGTGTCATGCACATGCATGTAATGTGCCATGTTCGTTCGACAGGTACTTAGATGACTTGGCACGTGCTGCTGGATACGCGCCCGGTCGTGTTCAACTCTTGGAGGGGCTGACACTGTTGGTGAAGGGATTGGGCTGCCAGATACCTTTGATGTTCATATCAGGTAAGGAGACGCCACTACATGGCAAACATGCAGGACCTCTCGCACGCTAGCTTGACACCGAACACGGCGCGTTCAGGCGTTCCAAGAACTGGACCCGCAGTTGACTCGAGTTTGATTTCCAAGTGGCATAAATGAAAGAACTAAAAATTTTGAGTTGTTCTTCTAGCTATTAAGCATTTCGTAGTATCCCAATCCGGGATGCAACGTGCTGGCATAACTTGAGGTAACATGCATCCTGCAATTGCGGAAATTAGTTCTGCTGACTTACCAAAAAAAAACCCAGAAAACAAAGCAAAACATAACGAGAGCAAAACAAAAACAAAACTGGGACGCGATGCTGTAGTTATGTTTAGTGGGGCATGACCGTGCAGCTATCTTTACTTCTTATTTCACCTTATTTAACTCTGAAGCATCACTAATAAACATGGCTATAATCAGCCAATGAAGTTTCATAAACACCATTTTTGAAACAACATAAAACTGCCCAAGGTTCTCCCTCGCAGCCTTCAGCGCCAAATGACTGGCTTTTTTCAGCCAAAGAAAGTTTCACAGACAACATTTACGTGACACCAGTAGCTCAGCCAAGCGGTGGCTCTGGGCTCGGTTTGGGCTCAGCCTGGGCTTTGCGCTGGCTCTGGGCTTGGTCTGAGCTCTGGGCTGGCTCTGGGCTCGGTCTGGACTCTGGGCTGGCACTGTGTTCGGTCTGGGCTCTGGGCTGGCTCTGTGTTTGGTCTGAGCTCTGGACTGACACTGGTCTCGGTGTGGGCTCTGGGCTGGCTCTGAGCTCGGTCTGGACTCTGGGCTCGGTCTGGGCTCTGGGCTAGCACTGGGCTCGGCCTGGGCTCTGGACTGACACTGGGCTCGGTCTGGGCTCTGGGCTGACACTGAGCTGGTACTAGGCTCGGTCTGGGCTCTAATTTTGACTAAACATCTGACAAATTAACCACATCCCTGTTCGGATCCTCTCTGAAAGATGTTCGATCTGTGCGCCCGGACCACATAAGACAATGTCCATCAGGGTGGAACGAAAACACACCCTGTTTTTTTAATGTTAGGTAGAACTGTTGACAAAGTGGCTCCATAGCTTTGGAAGACTGGATGCAAAACTTCAGCCCGGTCTGAGAAGGGCTACTATGGGCGCCTCGGCGATGAACAAGCCTCTGTCGGCTACTCCCGGCGTTGCAGTCTCCACGGTGACTTGTCGGCCGATGCAGGCCGGTATCCACACCAGGCGGCGCTCGGGAGGGCAACTAGAGGAGTTGGTTGCTCCCCACTGATGCTCATATGAATAGGTTGACGACCATCTGGGACACATTAATGCTCAGTAAAGTTTGCTCCCTGTTTCGTTGCACAATCTGTGAGGCGAAATTGGCGATGATTGCGTCACTTGTAGGTATCAACCGCATCTTCCGTAATCATTCTTGTTTGTGTCCTGCCAGGTTGACACCGGTCGCCTTATTCTCAGACTTGATGCAAGCAAGTTTGAACTGAAGCAGCTGAAGCAGCTGAACGGCGCTGAATTACGAACATGATCTTTGACGGGCGAATGCACAAATAATTTATCTGGTGCGGTGTGGAAACGAAACATAAGACACCGGATGAGCTATTTCAAATGTCCCTTTTTCCTGCTAAGCCGTCCTCCTGACCAATCCTTCCTTTGCAGACAATATTCATCAAAGGCAATGGCAAAGAGAAGTTGAGGTAAGACGGCTCATTTTGTACTTGGTCGACCGAGAACAGTGCCGACGAATAAGTCAATTGGACAATGAACTGTACAATTTCTATAGCTTTGAATCATCCAGGTTGCGGGAAATTGGTCGTATTGTGGGGCAGCGATAAGCGTAGCAGAGGTAGCCAAGGCAGTGCGATTTATTTGGATGACGACATTTAATCATCCCATGTTCATGTTGGAGGGAATTGTGAAATATTATCACAATGGGGAAGGTCGGTGTATTGCGCTCCCTTAAGGTAAAATGTCAATAAACAACGTTTGTTTATCACTCTCATCACTGGTAGAATAATTTTGTAGCTGGAACGTTTTCATCTTGTTACAGACAGCAAGGATTCTGAACATCTCATAGTTGAAGAATGTATGTGGATTGTGCAACACGCCCCAAATTGTGCATGCATAAAATATTTACTGGTAGTTGCGCTAGAGGGTATGTAGGGGAGGGTGGTTGCGCTAGAGGGTATGTAGGGGAGGGTAGTTGTGCATTTAGTTACTAATTGTGCTCTATCAAAATAAGACTAACTACAGCGTAGCAATAACAGCTTTGTGAAATCAAGCCTGATTTTATGGAACACAGGTGTCAATAATCAGTATATTGCAATGGAGCTGGCTATTAATTCGGAACACTCCATTCTAAATGCTACAATTGGTTATTGGGCCGAGATAATTGGCACGTGGGCAATGACAGTAACCGTCAAATGTTTACGTTTTAAAACCATATTAATCACTGATAATTAAAACTTCCACTATCTCTTGCAATCTACCCTCTTCTGAGCTAGTTCACAAAATGGACTAGAACATAATAATAACCATCAGATTCTAACTGATTTATATCCAAGTATAACATGCCTTTGGCTATTTTGGAAATTAAATGGCCTTTTAATATTGCATAACTCCATGATTTGATTGCTAACCATCGGTTGTGTGCTCCAGGTGTCGTACTGCTGACCCTCATGTGTGTGTTCCAGGTGCCACACTGCTGACCCTCGGGTGTGTGTTCCAGGTGCCACACTGCTGACCCTCGGGTGTGTGTTCCAGGTGCCACACTGCTGACCCTCGGGTGTGTGTTCCAGGTGCCACACTGCTGACCCTCATGTGTGTGTTCCAGGTGCCACACTGCTGACCCTCGGGTGTGTGTTCCAGGTGCCACACTGCTGACCCTCGGGTGTGTGTTCCAGGTGCCACACTGCTGACCCTCGGGTGTGTGTTCCAGGTGCCACACTGTTGACCCTCATGTGTGTGTTCCAGGTGCACACTGCTAACCCCCATGCGTGTGTTCCAGGTGCCACACTGCTGACCCTCGGGTGTGTGTTCCAGGTGCCACACTGCTGACCCTCGGGTGTGTGTTCCAGGTGCCACACTGCTGACCCTCGGGTGTGTGTTCCAGGTGCCACACTGCTGACCCTCGGGTGTGTGTTGCAGGTGCCACACTGCTGACCCTCAGGTGTGTGTCTCAGGTGTCACACTGCTGACTCTCATGTGTGTGTTCCAGGTGTCATACTGCTGACCCTCAGGTGTGTGTTCCAGGTGCCACACTGCTGACCCTCGGGTGTGTGCTACAGGTGCCACACTGCTGACCATCGGGTGTGTTCCAGGCGCCACACTGCTGACCCTCATGTGTGTGTTCCAAGTACCACACTGCTGACCCTCGAGTGGGTCCCAGGTGCCACACTGCTGACCCTTATGTGTGTGTTCCAGGTGCCACACTGCTGACCCTCGGGTGTGTTCCAGGTGCCACTCTACTGACCCTCGGGTGCATGTTCCAGGTGCCACATTGCTGACCCTCGGGTGTGTGTTCCAGGCGCCATACTGCGACACATAGGCCACCGACTGTCCATGACGCTGAGCATGCTGTCGCTGGGTGTGCACTTCGTGCTGTACTCACAGCTGGTGGACCCGTGGTACTGTCTGGCCGTGGAGCCGCTGGCTGGTGAGGGCACCCAGCGCGCCATCGACTATAGCTACGTTACTCTGGTCATCCACGCATCGTGTCATCGACTATAGCTACGTTATTCTAGTCGTCTCCACGCATCACGTCATCGACTATAGCTACGTTATTCTAGTCGTCTCCACGCATCGTGTCATCGACTATAGCTACGTTATTCTAGTCGTCTCCACGCATCACGTCATCGACTATAGTTACGTTATTCTAGTCGTCTCCACGCATCACGTCATCGACTATAGCTACGTTATTCTAGTCGTCTCCACGCATCACGTCATCGACTATAGTTATGTCACTCTAGTCGTCTCCAAGCATCGTGTCATAGACTATAGTTACGTTACTCTAGTCGTTCACGCTTCGCGTCATCGACTATAGTTCATTCCTCTAGTCGTACACGCATCGAGCACCTGAAAGTCAGGGAATATGCCAAGTCCGTGTTTTGGGCGTTGCTCAAAACGTTGCATGCTATTTCTACGCCGAGGATTTATGGTAATCCATCCCTGTGCCAGCCCAACCCATGCCAAGCCGGTGTCCTGACAGCGTGTGTAGGAGCCGTTAGGACCGGCAACGCTTCAGGGGTAACAGACTTGCTGATGATCTGCCAGCCTTCCACACGGGGTGTCGTTGGAAGGAAACCATTGGGGTGGCACATCAAATTCGCTGGAGACAAATGTGGGCTGCACTATCGAAAATGGACTTTGGGCTATTTGAAGATCTTGGCCTGGTAGAGGAAAAAGCACATTGAGCAGGTGAGGGGGTGGGTGGGAGTGGAGGGTATGCTGCTGCGCTCTGATTGTTGTGCGTAGCTCGGGGAGGAGAAAATTTAGCATTGGAGCGGAGGCACGTGCTTCAAAAGTATACAACACGACACCCGTGTTGCCACAAGTTGTAACCCTAGCGTTAGATGAGTCCATGGTGTGGAAATTGGTTGACCGGTTATTTTCACACTCAGTTTCGACCTCTTGTCTTATTGAAAATATACCATTCCTGGATTGTTCTCAGGTGTCGTCGGTTTACTTCGTCAAACTTCGAAATAATCAACTTGTCTCGATTATTAGCGTTTGAAAACGTCAACGAACACTGTGATTCATGTGGCTTGGAACACCTGATGTGTCCACGTTTCCTCAGCTTTGCAAATGTAGAAATATAAATGTCATCATTTACGCCTGATGCAGGGGTGGCGTTCGGTCTGCTGTACCCGGCCATCGCATCGTACGCCTGCAGCATCGCGCCGGAGGGTACCGTGGTGACGACGCAGGCCATCATGGCCGCCTCGTTCGATGGCCTCGGTGGGTAGCACCGTTCTGTTCTGTTCTTATCAGTTGATGTAATCGACATTGGAACGTTTCAATTGATATGCCGAAATCGTAACATGATAATGATTAAAAGATCAGATTCACCTCAGAAGACAGAAAGTATAACAAGATGTGCTATATAATTTTGGAGTATATTTAATTTACTTTTTACCCTTGCTATATTATTATTATTCTTATATATATATATATATATATATATATATATATATATATATATATATATATATATATGTGTGTGTGTGTGTGTGTGTGCATGTGTATATATTACGCTTTTGGAAAAATTCGGAAGGATGTCAAGGCCACATACATAGGTGCCAAAATTTGATGGTCCTGACATCCTTCGATGTTTTTCCAAAAGCCGAATCCTCATTCGTCATTTCAGGAAATGTCTAGGTAGCCAGGCTGTTTCCTTCAACTTACGGCAGTTATTTGGACACAGTTGTGCACTCAGTGAAATAGTATTAGATTTCAGGTGTGTACGGTAATGTAATGAGAAAATTGCTCGATCAGTACAGTCATTTGCCACCGTTTAATTCCCAATCCACATTTGTCGCCATCTCCACTGAAGTCACACCGTGCCATGCCATATTGTATCGCGGCCGACGGGCGCTTGTACAACAGCGTGTACAGCAGCAGTGCCTGCACCGCCGCTGCTGCAGTGCCATGATGCTGTGCCGCCTGGCAGGGGTCGGGGTCGGCACGCTCCTGTCGGCGTACGTGTTCGCACGTCACGGCGGCTCCGTAACGTTCCTGGCGTTCGGCGTGTCTGCCCTGGTCGTGGCGGTCGTGTACCTGGCGTCCAGCGCTCTGGCCCAGCTCAGGGCACCTCCTGGTGAGTTGAGATGTGCCGTAGCGGTCGTGTACCTGGCGTCCAGCGCTCTGACCCAGTTCAGGACACCTCCTGGTGAGTTGAGACGTGCCGTAGCGGTCGCATACCTGGCGTCCAGTACCATGACCCGACTCAGGTCACGTCCTGGTGAGTTCAGACGTGCCGTGGCGGTCGTGTACCTGGAGCAGAGGTGCAAAAAAGTTTGGTTGATAAATCCCTGGAGCGGAAGGTGGGCGGGTGCACTCGAGCCTTCCTGGAGGGGAGCCACCTTTCCATGCGGAGGGGATACATGCCTCACTGTTCCGCCACCCCTGTATCCACCTCTGATTATAAGATATTTGGGGATATCACTTCGTGCTGTGGGAGCAACAGTCCGGGAAACCACATATCTACCGTAGGTCATTCTAAAATCTGATTGGTCGAATACCAGGGAAACGTAAGCTGATTGGTGCCATGGTTGAGATAGGTACCCCATTGAAGAAAGTGATGGTCCGTTCATCCTCTCGAGACGTTTGGCCCAAAACAAAGTATATCAGGTATCTAGCGATAAAACATGTAAACACATTTTGTTGAAGATGATTTTGTAAAATAAATATTTGGTTTTAATTTTCGAGCTGATGTGTCGGAAATGTGAACGAAATTTCGCAACCTTTGTATTAATTGTGCTTCTTATAACTATAAACACATTTCTGCACTAACGGGGCCAGTGGCCAATTGGTGTACAGATCTTGATACATTCCCGTTCGATGATGGAGATGTGAAACGAGGGATTCTGACCTAAATATGAAAACGTAAATATGTTTTAATGGTGTGAGGTATAAATACAAAACAAAAAGAAGTATCTTCGGTCACTACTTTCTCGAAGTATAATAATTCAAGACATTTATCAATAATTAGGCTCCAATATAGTTCTGACGCGGCTGCGCCATTCGGGAATTTGTCCGTATCAGCCGCCAACGGACGAAGGAACTGTGGTTGGAAACGTGTGTTCATCTATAATTATGCGCCATGTACCTAATTGTGAGTAGCAAAGGGCTTTGGGGTTCATTGGAGTCCTGGTCATGATTGTGAAAACAGCTTGGGCGAGGATTTCAAACATCCTGAACATTATCTCGTCATGAAAGCCATAGCCTCCTCTAGCGATTGTTAAGCTATGCATGTGTTGGCGGAGTTCAAGCTTATTGTTATGTCCTAAAAATGTCGAAACCGACTGAAATATTCAAAATACAATTTCGAATAACACAAACACGAAGTAAATTATGACCTCCAAGTTTATGTCCGATTATCTAAAATTATTATTCTCAATTCCATGATTGTGAAATCTAAATCAAGCCATTGTTTTCTTGCAAAATTTATCTCATGTCAATCATGCCATTCTTCCAATAAATATCCAGCACATTATGCCATTGTGGATCGTCTGTGTTGCATCGTTAGGTCGGACCATCACGTACACAAAACCGGTGGCGGACGGGTCACATTTTGGGCATGATGGGTGAAGGATACTTCGCCACTCCCTGGTCTGGTTCACTCACATTTCTGGCTGTCAGCTTCGTTTTCGCTGTCTGGCAGCGGTGGCCCATTCGACCCACACGTGAGCGAAATTCACAGTTTAACTCATCATTGTCCACATTCACTGCACTTTACAAGAGGCTCGACTGCTCTCTAGGGCGGTGTGCTTCCGACCATCTTGGGTCGTCTGCCCACGACGACTGCCTTGGGTGGTGTCTCCAACGACGCTCTTGGGTGGTCTGCCTCCGACGACTGCCTTGGGTGGTGTGTCCCATTCTTCCCCCGGGATGGCGCTTATAAATGGCGCCGCCCCTGGGAGCGGCCGGCCCCAGGCGTCAGGCAACGCACGCCATCTCTTTGTGCCCCGTGGCCTGGCTGGTGGCTGATGGTGTGGGCTGGTGACGCTGGTGACTGGTGACTGGTGACTGCTGGCCGCTGATTGGCGGTTGGCGGTTCAGACTGTCCAGAGCGGTGGCTGCTTCTAGGCTGATACCCTGTGGCTAGGCGGAAGTCATTGCTTGGTTTGGCAGCAGCACCAAGTGGCCGCTGTTGACAAGGTGTGGGCGGTTCGGCGACGAGTTGGCTTCGTGTTTGCGTTTGCTTTTCACAAATTTCTCCCGGCGGCGCGGGTTTCCGGTCGCGGCGGCTGGATGTCTCGCGTAGTCGGGCCGCATGGCGACCACATGAAACGCCGTATTGAAAATGTAAGCCGTCTTACATACCCATGGTGTTATAATGCAACTTTGGAATCTTTATTGTCATGTTACGGTTTTGGGAACCTCGGCTTGTTCTGCCATCTAACATTTGAACTTCATTCACTTTTAGCAACTGAATTGTGTGGTGACACAAATTGGTATGTTCTGCAGGCACACTGATTTGACATTCTCGGTTGACATTGCTGTTCTAGCATGCCCAGTGTGTCAATACCATTTTGAACCTTTGTTGGCATGCTGCACCTTTGCATGATTGCTAAGCTTGCTAATGCATTGCTTTTGTGTGCATCTATGTAATATGTCTTGTCATCAATGAATCAGTGACTGAGGAAAATCAAGGGGTGCACTCCCAAGAGCAATTAGGCAGTGATCTGCATCTTCAGTGGCGGTACTGTGCACTGGAATGTAAGCATAAAGAGGTAAATGCACCAGGTAGGGCCGCATGTGATAGGTAGAAAAACTGGCCTTTGGAATCAAGAGAGGGTATCCGATTAGCACATTTTTGCACCTCTGACCTGGAGTCCAGCACCCTAACCCAGCTCAGGTCACCTCCTGGTGAGTTGAGACATGTGGTGATGCAGGAGACAGGCAGATGAGTGATGCGACGTATGCTTTCAAACATGGAAGCGTCGCCTGGGCATGCTGCAGTTGAGACTGCATGGCATATATTCGGTGCACTTCTTTTGTTTAGCTCTGGTCATGTAGTACACATTAAGTTCGGGAATACCTTTCCAGGCTGCATGTGCACGCTACAGCGAGGGAAGGATGCAAGTGAAAGACGATGCATACCGTCGCCTGGATATCTTGGAAACCTGAGATTCTGTAGTAGTAAGCAGATACTTTTAGTTCGAACTGGGTCCACATGGTGTTTGCTTCCCACACCTTGTATTTGGCTATTGGCGATCATGAGTGTAACCTCATTTTCCTCAGCTATCGTTACTTAAGCATCCGAAGAATCTACTTTGGTACAAAAATTGTACTCACCTACCAATGTTAGTGAGTGTAGCTGCGAGCGAGGGCAAAGGCCGGGCTGGCCTGTTTGTTTCTGTCTACAAACATATGTTGGGAAAACGCTTTATGAACGATTCGACCAGACCAAAATGTGATAAGTTTTTGGTTGTCTTGCCACGCATGTAGCTGCGCAAGCGCATGCCATGCAGAGTCGCGACTTTCTCATGCCGAATGGTTGTGTGGCGTCTTCCTCGTTGGCCAGCATCACACTCAGAGCTGGAGATCGCTCTGAAACCCAGGGAATCAGGGGTGGGGGGGGCGCTGAAGGAACCAGAACCTTGTCTATGACCCGTTCGGTGGGGACAAAAGGAATGGGGATGAGTATCCATAATGCGCCCACCTAAGCGAAAATTCGTCCCGTTTTAACAGTAAAGAACGCAAGCATATATATAAAGCTGTGGTATGAACTTTTAACATTTTTGCGAGGTACATATGTCCTTCATTTAAGAACTAAACCGTCGCCTCATATATATGTGTATACGTATATAATGTATATATGTATATATGCGTATATGTATATATATGTATATATATGTGTGTATATATATATATATATATATATATATATATATATATATATATATATATATATATATATATATATATATATATATATATATATATATATATATATATATATATATATATATATATATATATATATATATATATATATATATATATATATATATATATATATATATATATATATATATATATATATATATATATATATATATATATATATATATATATATATATATATATATATATATATATATATATATATATATATATATGCACTCTTACTAATCCTTTCGAATGTTGGATTTAGGCACAAAGTATCCTAGAACCGCCATGGGTGGGTGCATTTAGGTGACCTACAATGTTAAGGAACGTCTGTATTGCAAGTTCTCATTGCATGCATATGAAACGAAACATTTGGGGATTTGAAGGTGGTCGTCCAGTGATTTTTTTTAACCGCATACTTCTGCATCTGCATCACCTTTGGTTGCCTCCATATGATAAGACCTAATGATATGTAATGGGTCACCCAGCCCATAGTCAGTAAAAGGGCTCATTCAGTTGCTTGTGGTATAGATATCGGAAATGTTGCAATCTCTTGGCTATCTTGCTCAATGGTAATTATGATTGACAGATTTTGACCGCATCCCCAGCACAAAGCACCTGCTATTGCCCAGAGAAGTGTCGGCTATACGTCACCCGCATGCTATCGAGGCAGGCAGAGTGCACGCGAGGACGGGCAGCCACTGCTCTCTGGCATGTATTATCGCATGGGAATAGTATCGTGTATTGCTATTTCATATTATTATTAACAAAACACCTGGCATACATCTACAAATCTAGTAAAACAAAAAGCAACCAACTAGCCTTGAATAGCCTGCAGCCTAACATATAGCTTAGCAGCCGTTCAGTGTCTGTATTCGATGGCTCCCCTCTCGATTCACGCCGAATCCTAGCCATTGCAGCCACACGGAAGAGAGTAGCCAAACTGCGCCCACCTATAGCTGAAGTGCGCTAAGCGCACATTGTGTATGGGCGGAATTATGAAATCACACAAGGTTTGAAGAAATGACAAGTATGGTGCAAAGGCTTCCCTTTCAGTGTAATGCTTTGCCTAATAACAACAGAACTTGACGTTCGGTAGGTGACTAATCCGACGTTCACAACGTGAACCGGTGACGTTCTGACGGACGCTACGTCCTGATTATGTGATGTGACGGACATACGAGCACGGCGCCCTCTGTTGGCCTTCCCTGACGCTGCGTCCCGTCTATGTGATGTGACGGACATGCGAGCATGCGCTCTCTGTGGGCCTTCCCTGACGCTGCGTCTTGTCTATGTGACGTGACGAACATCAGCCGGACATATAGACGGAAGGTACTAGCACAACACCCTCTGTGGGCCTTCCCTGACGTCGTCACTGCCCCCCCCCCCTCATCAGCCCACCAACACTGTACTATGTGCCGTCCTCAGACGCAGTGCCCGACCATCTGTCCGGAAGCAACTGCCTCTCGAGTGGTGCGACGCGGCGCTTCTCCACGACGAAACTGACGCTGCTGTGTGCTCGTGATCGACCACGTCCTTGCCCAGCTTAGCTCTTCCCAGTCGGCTCAGCGCACGTGGAGACCAGCAGATGCAGCTTATGAACCAGTTGAAGAAGCTCATGGATCAACTAAAGTAGCTTATAGACCAGCTGAAGCAGCTTATGGGCCAGCAGGTTCAACTCATGAACCAGTTGAAACCGCTCATGTACGAGCAGATGAAGCCTATGGATCAGATGAAGCAGCTTATGGACCAGCAAATGCATCTCATGGACCAGCAGATGCAGCTCATGGACCAACAGATGCAGCTTATGGACTAGCAGATGCAGCTTATGGACCAGCAGATGAAGCTTATGGACCAGCTGAAGCAGCTTATGTAGCAACAGATGCAGCTTATGGACCAGCAGATGCAGCTTATGAACCATCAGATGCAGCTTATGGTCCGGCTGATGCAGCTCTGGCCTCGGGGCTTGTGCATTGATGACGTCACAAACGCCTCACCAACGCGCGGTACCACGACATAGAAACGTTGGCCTTCCGGACATTGTAATCTGCGGACAGTGTAATCCATATCCACAGC
Organism: Ashinkailepas kermadecensis; assembly: GCA_034440615.1. Classification (NCBI taxonomy): domain Eukaryota; kingdom Metazoa; phylum Arthropoda; class Thecostraca; family Neolepadidae; genus Ashinkailepas; species Ashinkailepas kermadecensis. Next base: position 40,368 of record JAOTOM010001617.1, on the reverse strand, counting down.
TGTATAAGCTCCGTAGCAGTGCAATAATGCATTCGTGCGTGTAAACCTTATTGCGGTACAGAATACGGCTGTGTATTGTGTCAGTGTGAGCGACGACTGTATGGGATCAATATGTGAGTATAATGCATGACTGTCTGGGCTCCACAACGGTATAATACACGAATGTATGGACTCGGTGTGATTCACCCATGCAGGAATCCACCCTGGTTCAGTTCAAAACTGCGTGAAATACTTCGTACAGTTAAATGAGTGAGGGATGCTTTCTCATGGAATAGCTGGTCATTGGAGATTCCTCCTCGTAGGATAACCGAACATTGTGCGCAAAGTAAATATGCGCTTCGCATATGTGTGCACGCCAATGTATGTAATGATATTTACTTAAGCACAAGGTATACATGGCGAATGCACGTAAGCGCAGGCTATGTGAGTCATGGCTGGAGATCCCGAATGGGTCGAAGGAGTCTGGACACCCCTGGTTTCATACCCTGCTAATACTAAGTTGCAGCTTTCCCTGTTCAATCTGAAAATATGTCTTGGAAATAAGGACTGGGACCACCTGGCTTCGTGACATATATCCAGCCTTGAAGTAAGGGCAGATGTACTTATGCCGGATATACATCGGCTCAAATGTACTTCAGCGCAAATGTACGCAAACTCAAAGATCCGTGCTTAGACCACAGTCGGTCACCATTCCAACTCAGAAGCTATTCATTAACTTGACTCAACTTCCCGGCTCTCTAGCCCTGGCCTTACTGACCTCGGCTTGGCCTTGGAGCTGTATTCCTGACCCTGACCTATGCCTCCGTCCCATCCCTGATCCCAGCTAAAGCCTCTTACGTCTTCAGTCCATCTTTTTGGCCCTGGTCCTCCAGACCGTGCACTCAGTTCTCCACCATAGATATCTACAGTTTACCTCAGATAAATATTTTCTAAGCCTCGAAATTTCGTTTCTATGTTAATGTTAGTGTGCCTGCCATATGCAGAGATGTTGGAAAAGACCATGGTTGTCTCCGACAGTAAATAGACTGAAACGTCTGCTCCTTGATGTCTTTGGCATTATTTCGATAAGCATCAGTGGATTACCAAATAATAATATTCAAGGGGCATTTGAGATTATTAGAAGAACATGTTCAACATTAGAGGGACATGGTCCCTCCAGAGATGCAAACTTACGTCTCTGATTCTGGTGGGAAAAGTTGTTTTACCGGATAATCGTTGTCCGCGCAATGCAAAGTTACGCTGAAGATAAAAATAACAATAATGAGAGAGCTAATCGGACATCGCGATTGTTTTTTTTTATAGGGGGTAGTGGTCCTGCCGACATTTTTCGCGGCCCCAGCACAATTTTTATGAGCCCCTGCTATTCTTGGAGGTCCACCACCTCTCAGAGTGAGGGTAAATTCCCCCATTTCCCCTCCCCTGGGTACGCCATTGATACACAGACAGAGCAAAAGCTGCGCTACCCCTGTACATCAGTATCTGGTCATATCATAAAGACGCATTATATATGCAGCCGTATTATCATGTCGCGGAAAACCATTTACCCTACATCTCTGCCGTACATTTGTGGACTTGTTTATATACGATCCATATTTAACATTTAATTGGCCGACTACTACTGGCCTAACACTATAAGTCACAAGAGCAGCCAACCCGATATGCCTCCGGCCAAAACTGCAACGTAGGTATGTATTGCAACGTTTGGGGCGAAAGGGAAAGGGCGAAAGCCAACTTTTTCGCCCCCACCTCTACCTAATGTAGTTTGCGAAACGAAGACCTCTTTCAACCCATGAGATCCTCTTAACTGGCCAGAGAGACCACCCAAGGCAGTCGTCGGAGGCGGACACCACCCGAGGCAGCCGCCGGAGGCGGACCACCCACGGCTGTGACGGAGGAGGAACATTTAACGGAATCGTTCGGGAGTCGCTCGCGAGCTGAGTGGAGTGATTGTGGGGAAGCGGTGAACTTCGCTCGCGTTCGATCGACACGGTCACCCCTGCCAGACAGCGAGAACGAAGCTGACAGTGCGGCATGTGAGTGAACTGGAGCAAGGAGTTGCAATGTATCCCGTGAACCATCATGCCCAAAAATGTGACCCGTCCGTCACCGGTCGTTTTGCATATGTGATGGCCCCAGCCAGCGGTGGGATATGGGATAGGTCTGCCCCGGGAAGGGTAAAAATGGAGGAGCGAATTGTGGCAAATAAGGTTCTTATGGAGCATAGTTTTCAGGGTTGGTGGGGGGATACCTGAATGTTATATCGTTTAGACATGCATGGTGTTTAAGGTTGGTGTGGATGATACACGAATGTTTTACTATCCATGAATGCTTATACTCTGAATGGAAGGAAAAGAATACATAACCACGCACACACATAACTGATTAGAGTTTAAGTGACTGAGGAACCACTGGTTCCGGGAAGACGTTAGTGAAGAGGGCATTTCTTCTGGCTCACTGCAGTCAAATAAACCCCCTTCTTTCCATGGGAGAATGAAAGTAACGTAGATCCGCTGGGACCCCACGTTACTCAGCGGATAAGATGTGCAAACAGACAAGGTGGGAATACCTCTTTCCCCACTGACGCTCTGCCCTTCTGTTCTCCGTCTTTCTCTCTTTCTCTCTCTTTTTCTCTCTCTCTCTCTGCTTCTCTCTCTCTCTCTCTCTCTCTCTCTCTCTCTCTCTCTCTCTCTTTCTCTCTCTCTATCTCTATCTCTATCTCTATCTCTATCTCTATCTCTATCTCTATCTCTATCTCTATCTCTATCTCTATCTCTATCTCTATCTCTATCTCTATCTCTATCTCTATCTCTATCTCTATCTCTATCTCTATCTCTATCTCTATCTCTATCCTCTCTCTCTCTCTCTCTCTCTCTCTCTCTCTCTCTCTCTCTCTCTCTCTCTCTCTCTCTCTCTCTCTCTCTCTCTCTCTCTCTCTCTCTCTCTCTCTCTCTCTCTCTCTCTCTCTCTCTCTCTCTCTCTCTCTCTCTCTCTCTCTCTCTCTCTCTCTCTCTCGCTCGCCCCAGAATCAAACGTCAACACCTGTTTCCCTTCAAACAGGCAGCTGCCGGTGCCGTCGGGTCAAGGGTTCATTAACCCTGGTGGGGGAAACAGACTTGTATCGTTAACCCGAATAGTCAGTAGTGAACGGGAGTATCGCATGACATGGACATTTGTTTATCAGAGACCTGCCATTCCAGTGCGTTTACCTGCAAAGACATTGTAATTTGCATCATATTCCACCAGACAATGGGTTTGGTTCCGCCGGGTTTATGAGGGTCTTGATGTCACCCTTGACTGAACGTACAAGAGTAACCGCACAAGATTCGTTCATGCTACATGTGAAGTAACTTAGAATAAATACGGGTGTGTAAGCAGCACAGTGTTCTTTACGCTCGTGTTTCCTAGTTGGCAAACGTAAACGGTAGAAAAATGTGAAATAACTCAGACGCACAATTTCGTTTTAGATTACACTAAACCGTTGCCACTGAGAAAATGTCCACACCGAAACTGAAATAGCGGATGTTACACAGGCCAAGCATTTATCGCACCACGTGTCTACGAGACTTCCACCTGCTTTAAAATGGTGCGGGTAATAGTACCGAACAACTGAACCCAGGAAGCTGATTACATATGGAACCGGGGATAACATTTAGAAAGGAATGAATGGACTTGAGACTCAAGTTAATTATAGAGGACCCTGTGGACCGTTGTGTGCGTTTTATGTCACGCCGAGATATGCTGGAGACCAAACTCGTATAAGTAAATTGTTGTAGGGGGAAATGTCACAAAGCAGTCACGATGGGAAATAACGTTACCGTGAAATCGCCGGAAACTCGCCCTCAGGCTTTGTACTTATCAGCGCATGTATTACCCGTGAATGCCGCGGGCCTGGTAAACACTCGGAGGTCCAGAAGTACTTAAGTTGATGTAGTTGAGGAACGAACCATTAACCACTGACCATTAAGTGGCCAAACGTACTAGGTGCGAATGAGGGATTTAGCAGGGAATTAATTCCGGGTTCGTCCGTTACTTAATGTAAAGCTAGCCGGAAAGACAGGACAGGACGAACCTGACTACCGTCTGTGACGGAAGAACGTGAGACGACTTACGCAATTAGCGAGGAGACGGCCTGCAAGCCGCCCTTCCACGGGCGATAACTTCCATGGGCCCAAACGTGAGCCTCCGCCCTCTTCTATTCGGAGGAGACGGAGGAGGGCTGATAGAAGACGAGGAAATTGACGAAACACTATTGGTTGAATCCCTGGGAAAGCGTGCCGGAAAGACTGGATATTCACAAGGCAGCTGGTTCACTTGAGAAATTCTAGGCCGCAAAACCCTCCGGCCTGGTGATCCCAGAGCGCGGAAGGACATCCCGAGGGTGGTCAGATCCGACGGGATCCAAATGGGTAAGCTCGCAGGCAGCGGCACCCAATTTTGGGTCGGGATGAATCTGTGCGCACAGTTTAGGTAACCGCCAAAAACGGCCAGGTTGGTATTCCTTCCCCGTCTCAGCTATTCCCGTAGGCCTGGGCCTCTCGATTACGGCACAGACAGGGGAGATGAAGTTTGGCGTTCCGTAAGCCCCAAGGATAGGACACGCAGGGGATTTGAGGGTCTCCCGACCATGACCCCGGGCAGGATAGGTTAGAAAGACGATAGGGGGCCATCCCGACCGATTTGTGGCCCAGGACCACCTGTGGGGGTGCCTGCCGATTGCAAGTTAGAGCATTGCAAGTCCTGGCAAGGCATTTGGCTCAATTAAAAGTAGGTATGTCGGCCATTATTACTCAAGCCCAGCATAAGACCATCAGAAACTAACGGAATATCGCAGCCCAGTATCATCGAGCCTTGCAGGCAGTAAAGTAATAGTATATCATTCCCAACCAACAGTGTCGCGTCAGCCGGTCACAGTTGTGGACCTAAGCACTGGTAACTAACATTTAACTTTTGGCTAGAAAGCCCTAAGCAACGGTCAGAGAAAGTAAGACTTGCGGAATGCACACATACCACTGGAAGAGAAATTCGAGGGCCAAACATTTACAATTGTCATTAATGGAGCGAACGTTCAGAATGAAAGGGAATGCATGTGAGTGTGCATGAACTAGCTAAAGGTACTTAAGGACCAGTGGGGGCTGTTTGGGGCCCGATGTGTGCATGCAGCTGTCAGAAACCCATCGTTGTCAAAATTTGACCCAGGATAATTACCTAGGCCCTCAATTTGCCAGTCCGGTGACCCGTGGGAGCATGCAAATGGATGACATGGAGGGAAACAAGCGGGGACTTTAACACTTAAGAGGGCCCCGAAGCTGGACGAGGCCCGGTGACGGACGCATTTCCAACTCCAATGTCCGTCCATTACTCTTATGACCCCCCCCCCTCCTAGGCCTCTCCAACCATGCGGCTCCTCTATCCCTGGCGCCACGACCAAGCCAGGCTCACTCACGGATGGAAGTGGTGAAGAGAGGAGATTTGACCTCGCTAAATATAAATTCGTGTTAGGATAACGAGTCACGGGGCGCCGACAAGATGACAATACGACGAAGACAAGATGGTATGGCACGCTCAGACTGCACCTACTACAGCGAGGACTCGCGGGTCACCGCTCGCTGTGGGCCGTCCCGGTTGGGGGCCGGCGGCACGCCATAAGCGGGATCGGCGCGGGCAGGGGGAGCCGCCCGGCGCCCGTGAGCGTAGTAAAACATGGCCGCCGGCCGGCGGCCGTGCGGAAACACACCTGTCCAAGGTCGCTTCGACGTCAACACCACCGCAGTGGAGCGAAGACTACTGCTACAACTCAGACTCGAGACGACTGCAAGACAGACCAACCACTCCAAACTCTAACTGAGACTAAATTGACACGGAGGACCAACCACAAACCCCCCCTTACCAACCCCCTCCTACCAACCCCTCCCCTACCAACTCCCCCAAACCACCACCCCTACCTACCCCGATAAATTCCTACCCCTCCCCCATCCATCCACCCACACCGACCACGCCCCCGACCTCGCCGCCCTACATATCACTATTGTTAGCTATTCCTACCATCTTCATGTCATCAGCAAATTTAAGCACCGTGGTTCTCAATCCTTCCTCATTGTTGTTTACAAGTTATGAGGAGAAGGGGATCCAGATGAGAGCCCCATGGCACTCCACTCAGTACATTCTTCCGTTCAGAGTTACATCCATTTAATACCATCCTTTGTTTCATTCCCTTTAACCATGCTTCGATCCCACCTTGACCAATATATTACTGGGAACGCTTTCGGGATTCTTGCCTGAAATGTATTGTTTGGCGTGCTGATCACAAAATTTATTTTTAACCCAGTGTATTTTATGGGCTGGGTGTTAATGGGGAGGGTGCATGTACGCCTTCGCTGCTTCTCTGCATGGAAACATGCTACGACACCTACACTGGCGGATCTAGCCCACCGGTTTGGGGGGGCAACTTTCGGTTTTCGGCGTCAGCCCCCCCCCCTCCCCTCCCCCAGTGGCGTACCTAGGAATTGCATCAGGGGAGGGGTCGAACGGATTTGGAGGATGCCCATTCTCCCACTATTTGTGGTTAAAAGCACCAGATTTCGACCACTATTTGGCAAAGGGGCACATTTTAAAAATAATAATTAAAATTGAAATAAAATAAAAAGTAAAATAATAATTGACAACATAATTTCCTGTGTAGGGGCCCCAGCCTACCTCCACCGTTTCTATGTTACCGGATTTTTGTTCTTGTTTACCAAAACGTTCACGTTCACGTTCAAAGTCTTGTACCACGTCAATTCAAGTCCACGTGCGTTCGTGCACGTGGACACTGGCGGATCCGATTTTGTCAACTCTTGCTGTAAGCAGAACTTGATCAGCATGGAACCCTCGATGTGTGTCAGAATCTACTATGCTACTATACTGGCTTCCAAACAATTATATACAAAAAAATCCTTTAAAATTGGAGATTCTTTCATCCACACGCTATTTTTTAACCTCGGCAAAGGTTACTGCATTTTAATTTAGTTGACTTCTGTTGGTTTCGGGGGGCCAAAAGACACTATGGCCCCCCATTTAAGCGCTTCGGGGGGGGCATGGCCGGAATGGCCGTTCCCTGGATCCGCCAGTGCATGAGGGTATGTGTAAAACTTGTCTCGTAGGTTAAACTGCAATAATACCCTTAAACTTTGATAGCCCGGTCCTATCACCCGAATCTCCCCTACATGCAAACCCACCAGTTACCTCTTATTCAGGATAAAAATGCATACCTCCTCTTGCTATTCTTCTTGAAAAAATCAGTCAATGTAGCCTGTATCTTCATCTTAGCAACCCCAACACCTATATGGCTATATGGCCGTGCCCCAACACCAACATACGAAACATGCTGCTCAACTGGGCTCAACTGGTCACTCGCACAAAACATCCCGTTCAAATTCCGCTTTCGAAATCTGGCTCACTGGGTCCGCTTGCCCGTTACTGGCTAAACAAACTTCATGAACCTATCTGACGAAGGAATAATGAAACTGCTGATTTCGTCATCTCTTGCTGTAAGCAGAACTTCAACAGCATAGAACCCTCGATGTGTCAGAATCTACTATGCTACCATATTGTGCTTCCAAACAATTATAACAAAATACCTTTAAAATTGGAGATTATTTCACTCGGAACGCTATTTTTAACCTCAGCAAAGGTTACTGCATTTTAATTTAGTTTACTTTTGTTGGTTTGGGGGGCCAAAAGACACTATGCCCCCCCCCCCCTTTGAAGCGCTTGGGGGGGGGGGGCATGGCCGGAATGGCTCCCCTGGATCCGCCAGTGGACACCTACCATTATTCTCGTGTTCGGTGTCCAAGTTACATATGTTGGCAAGTGTTAAAGGTGGTATTAATTTACGTTACTTCTTCCTTTACAGGCAAGATCAGCAGCGGGTTCAGCGTTACGTTGAGGAGGTGGTAGAACGCTACACACCAGACACGTTCTACAGTCATTTCCGGGTATCGAGGATGCTCGCTGAAGAGATCACTGTCCTGTTTGGAAGGGATCTGCAGCGTAACACGGAGCTGCCACCAGCGCACCAAGTACTCATGAGTTTGTGGCTCATTGGGAACCAGGACCCATTCCGTGAAGTGGCAAATATGTTTGATGTGTCGAAATCTACTGCTTGGGACATGTTCATGACCTTCTGCTACAGATGTGGCACAAGAGCCAATGAATTCATAAAATAGCCGTAAAATGTAGCTGCAACGAAGGAGGAGTTCGCCAACGTCACCGGTTTTCCTGGAGTAGTCGGCGCTATTGATGGGTCCCATATTCCCATCCCCAAACCCCATGAGATGGGACATCCGTACATAAATCGAAAGGGTTTTGCATCAATTGCTCTTAGCGGTCTGCGATGCTAAGCTTAGGTTTACCTGGCTGCACGCGGGTTGGGCGGGATCAGTGCACGATGCTAGGGTGTACCGGAACACTTTAGGGCCTGCACTTCAAGGCAACGAGGAAGGTTTGCTGGCAGGGGGCATGTATTGGGCGACGCAACGTTCCCCTTGTCGACCCACACGATCACACCATTCAGGGACAATGGTCATCTCCTGCTAGAACACAGACGCTTCAACAAGCGCCACTCGTCTACAAGAATGGCGATTGAACGGGCTTTTCGCAGGCTGAAGGTTAAGTTCAGGAGGCTGCGCAACCTGGATATGACAAGGGTGGACATGATTCCCAACGTGATTGTGACAGCTTGCATACTGCATAATCTGTCCATCCAGGAGATGGTCGAGGACGACGAAGCAGCTGGTGGATCCGGCAATGACGATGAGAACGTTACTGATGCCGCGCCGGGGCAAGATAATGGGGCTGCCGATGGAGAGGCAAAACGAGATTTCCTATCGAGGAAGTTGAATGAACAGTAAATTCTGGTGCCATTGTAACCTCGTCGGCGTCTCGCTCCAAATTGCGCACACATGCATGGAACCTGGAAGCTGTTTCGTTACAGATAATTGACACTCCTATTTATGTACCTGTGTGTATTTTGCAGTAGTAGTGCTGAGGACAGTGTGCGAGTTTAGCTGTTTGTTCTGCTGTCATTGGTCACATTGTCCAGGGCTTGCTTGGCAACCGCAACCGCAAAGCGCACAAACCATGCACTGCCAGCATTCTTTTATTAATAAAACGTCGTTTTCTTTGTACCTCGGTGCACGTGTACGTTTCAATCCTATGTACATAAATGCTACATGAACAGCACATAAACACGTCATAATAGAATCAATCTTGGTTAACAGATGAACACAATAAATCTGCATTGTACAGCAATGGTTCCAGCCACAGCCAGGAGTCTAGGTCCGATGCTGCCAGTGCAACATGTTGACGTCATGCCGACGTCGGAGCGTCAACGACTGTCTCGCGAAGCCTCCGCCAAGGCCACCAGCCTACCCAAAAGATCCAGCTTCTTTTTCCGATGTTCTTCCTTGCTACGAAACTCAGCTTCGAACAGAGTTACTAACTGGCTTCTCTCATGCTCACATTTCCTCTTCTTCCGCGATGGGAAAACCCTCTCATCATCCACAGGAGCCGACTGAGCAGCTTTGGGTTTCACAGCTGCCACCACGCAACTTGATGTTGGGGTTGTACCTATCTGTGCCACTGGCGAGATGGATGGGTCCTTAGCCAGGATATTGTCCATGTCCTGGTAGAATTCCCAGGAGACAGCACCTGATCCACTTCGGTTTGCTGCATCCTTCACCTCCCTGTACTTTTTTAGGAGGTTATACCATTTGCGCCGGCATTGGTCAATGGCGATGCGGTATTGATGTTTACCAAAGATATGTGACATTTTATGCCACCTTTTCCGTAATTCGGCTTTGGAGCTGGTATCTCCCATAACATTGCAGCGATAGGCATCTATGAGAAGGCGAACTGTGTCCGCATTCCAACTGAACTCCCTCAGTTGTTGCGGGTGTGACTGGTGGGTATATTCCGCATCTGAGTTGCTGGAGGAGACGGTGGTGCTGGAACTGCAGCAGCATTCGGAACTTCAGGTGGCTCATTTTGCAAGGTGCATAGACAGTTAGCTGCCTCTTCCAAGACTGCATAAGCCTGCAGACAGCTGTCACAAGCAAACCTGCAAGAAAAGGTTCATTAGTGTTGCATATAATTATAGCAATTACAGTCCTCTTAGCCAAATAGAAACTACTTCCTCAGAGCACAGCAGGATCGATCAGTGGAGTGAAGCATGCATTGTGAGTCTTATAATGAAAAATTGTATGTTGAGCAGGGTGGGAATTAAGGCACTTCTTAAGATATTTTTTATCTGAAAACATTTTTGCACTCCGGGTTCATACTGGATAGGATGGGCTTCATGTACTCAGACACAAATGTGGGAACAAAGATATCAATAAAAACAAACACAGAACGACGCCCCCCCCCAAAAAAAAACGCTGGTTATTCTACTTACTGTCACCACTCAAACTAACCACTTTTTGTAGCAGTCAGCAGCTGGACCACAGCTTCACACACTCCATCAATTTCAACCACCAGAATTGCCGACAACAACGCACCAACAGCACTTGCAAGATGGTGCGCATACGCACTGAGTGCAATGTTCTCCGACTCTGGAGCCACGTCTCGGAAAACCAACCTGTGTTCTTGCCACCCATATAGTGGGAATATTTGACAGTTTTAAGAGACGTCCTCCGGAGTCCCGGAGGCCACCGATCATAATTGGCTGCGTTAGCGTTTTCTGTTCTGAAATCTGTCCGTCAACCAATCAATGCAAGGTATTTTTTTATATGACGTCATAACCATCAGCAACTTTGAACACATGGATAACAATGGCATACTGCAAACACAAGACCTTGACTGATTGTTTTAATCGCATCCAACTGTGGCGTGTGCGGTAGCGGAGTTTCATATGACATACGAAATTGGCTGCATTGGTAGGTATGCACTCTGAGCTGAAGGTGAAGTGTGAAGTATTTTTGTTTGTTTTTCATATGGCTAACCTTGTACTGAGACCACCAGTGAAAGGAAAGCGCATTGCTCCTGTGAGTTATGAGAGACTAAACAGTGCTGATTATTACGTGTTACTGCCGGCGGTTCCATCCATTGTTCACTTCTTTGTTCCTATGTTTTGGCATTTGATTTGACCCAAAATGAGAATGCATATTTTACTCATGCATATTATGTAGGTACGGATGTAGTTGCCGATCCGAAAGTAAGTGCCGAGCACGGGGAAGGGCGTGTATTCGCAGTAGTCAGCGACCGAACGAACCGACACGACTGACGAGAGAGGGCTCACCGTAATCAGACCACGAGCACCGGCCACGCGTCCCCTCGAATTAGCGAATCGTCACTGGCGCGCGCCGCCGACCCAGCCGCCCTCAACAACAGACCGCGCTGCCAAACTGCTGGAGCATCGCCCCGGGCTCAGGACAGCTCACGGCGCCGGGTGCCACTTGACTCATGCACACCAGCATAGCCGATCACTACACCTCCACCTGATTATCAATAATCATCATCGTCGTCGTCCGGTATACACAAATCACTTGGTACACCGCAACCATATAATTCGACTCGCGCCCGCCTCACACGCATACTTCGCCGGGGCGCGGCTCGCCCATCCCGCGCGTCCTCCGTGACGACACATTCAGCGCTCGGGTGGTCATAAAACGCATCGTCCTCACAATCCTCCGCCCGGCCCGCGCCGTCCGCGAGGTCTGCACTCAATTCTGCCGTCGCCCACGCATCCGGCGGTGCCGGTGGCGGACGCCCCGCCTCCGGTTCTACCGCCCCACCCGCACTGGGCGACACCTTACGGGGCTGCTCCATCACCTCCTCCGGTGGGTCAAAGTCCTCAGACTCGCTCGCGCTAACGTCTGGTCCGGCGTCCTCACTCCCGAATCGCCGCCGGACACACCGCACGTGCCACGGGGCACCGTCCACCTCCACCAGCGGTGTCGGGAGCAGCCGCGTCACCACACCTCGCCGCGACACCTCCGTGCACCGCGTCGGCTGACCTCTGCGTCGTATCCACACGGCGTCACCGACCTGGAACGTCGCGCGCGCACGCTCAGAGCCGTCGTTCGCCACGGGCATCGTCCGGCTGGGCCCCTGCTCACCGGCAGTAAGTCCCGGCCAGCTCGCTTGAAGAGCCCCGCCGCCGGAGCGCTGGAGGGTCGTACACCGTCGCGAGGCGTAGCATTGTAACGGTGCACCGCTTCACCGATGGTGCAGTCCTGGCGGGCCGCCATCACCTCAATTGTCCGATGGTGGCGCTCGACAATGCCGTTACCTCCCGCCTCGTGCATGGCCCGAAAGCGCAGCCGGACGCCCCATCGCGCCGCGAACGCAGCCATCCGACGGCCCCGGAATTCTGTCGCGTTGTCCAACAGCAATTCAGCCGGCGCGCCCCGTTCCAGGCTGGCCCGTGACCTCGGCTGCGTCGGAATGGCGCAGCAGCCGCCACATCCCGTACCGGGACGGCCCACAGTCGATCACCGTCAGGTACGACCGGCCCCGGTAGTGGGTAACGTCGATGGCTAGACGTGCCCACGTCAGCGGCACGCTCAGTGACCCGCGCTGCTAGCGCGCAGGTGCCGGGTCGATGGACTGGCACACATCGCACTGCTGGATCACCGCTCGCACCGCTGACCGGGTGGCACGCGCGTCCTCGCTCCGACGCACATACCAGAGCGTCCGGCGGACCCTCTGGTGCCCGGTGTTCTCGTGCACCTCACGTATCCGGGCGGGGTCGGCGTCTGGTCGTGGGTCCACGGCCGCCGCGACGGCGCCCGGTGGCGCGTCAGCCGCTGGGTCCGGCAGTCGAAGCCACTCTTTTGGCACACTGGTGAGTGCGTCCGCCAGGTTGTCCGCGGATTTGACCAGGCCGACCGTCATCTTCAGGCGAAACTCCTCCACCAGCTGTCGAATGACGTCGATCCTCCGGCGGATAAGCATCTCCCCGTGCGCCTTAGTCCGCAGGCGAGAGCGGCCGCTCAGGGCGTCATCGATCCACTTGTGAACCGTGGCCGAGTCGGTGCGAAGGTCGATGGTGGTAACCCCCCACGCAACCGCCATGTTGACACCGCTGAGCGCCGCGTCCAGCTCGACCATGTTGATGTGCATGGCCGCCTTCGACTCCGGCCGTAGCCAGCTCGCGTCCTCCACGGCGCCACTGACCGGATCCTCCAGGACGACCCTGGCAGCAAGGGAACTGGCGTCCGTCCACACCACCAACTTGTCCCCCTTCAGCTGCCAGGTGCCTCGTGCCGGGTCGGCGCCCCTTACCCGCACCGCGACACAGTCGACCTGCTCGCGCAGCCCGGCGTCCATCGTCGGGTCGTCACAGCCTGCCGTCAGGGCGTTGACGCGCCGCTTTAACCACGCGGCCGCCGGACGCAGCCACCCCACCACCAACAGGTGGGACACCAGCTGGCCGCACCACGCGAACAACGCTCGACGTGTCAGCACCTCCGGGGGCGCGGCCACCGGGTTGTCGCGGCGCCAGCACAGTTCTCCGTCGTCCGCGCGCACCCGTAGCCTGAGCAGTCGCGCTCCCTCGGCCGCCCGCTCCGGCGGCTTACAGACCAGACCGTACCGGGCGAAGTGCTCCACTACGTGGTCTGCGCTGACAATGTCCTCGTCTACCAGCAGATCGTCCACGTAGGGCAGCACCCCCCGGTTCACCGCGGCATCCTGGAGCAGGACGGCCCACACCACGGCCTTCATGACGAGCGGCGCGACGTTCAGCCCAAAGCCGACGCGAGTCAGGCAATGCCTCTGGCCTCGCACCTCCACCATCTGATACGGCCACAGCCGCTGGTCCAACCGGAGCTGAAAGTACGCCTTCTGCAGGTCCACCATCGCGACGCGAGCACCGTGCCGTCGCCAGCGGCGAAGCTGGTCAGCACAGACGTCCGCGTTCGCGGTGTGTGCGGTAATGTGGCCATTCAACTCACGGTAGTCCAAGACAGGGCGCACCCTGTCCCGATTCGGCTGCTGGACCGCCATCAGAGGGATCAGGCCACGGGCCGGGCCATCCACCTGCTCGTCATACCGCTGCAGCCATCCCTCCCGGATCCACAGCTCCAGTTCAGCATCGTACGCCGGCCGAACCGCCGGCGGTACCGCCTACTCCGCGACTCGGTTCTGCAGGCTCTCGGGATCGTTCCCGTCTGCCCACACCCATGCCACGGTCCATTCGCCCGTCCGCGCGGCGAATCGCGCCGTGAAGTCCGCCGCATCCACGGCCAAGTCCCGACGGTCGACCTCAACTGCCGCCGCACAGACCCGCACGTCTGTTGGTGTCCGCAGGCTGATGCCACCCAGGGCCGTGATGCCCGACATTCCCAGAACCACGTCCACACCCAGCGGGCGGTCTGGCACAACCAGCGCCGCGAGCATTACTCGCCCGCCCTGGTATTCCACCTTGACCGTGACCGACCCACTGCACCGTAACGTTCCCCCGTTCACGGTTCTCATTTCCACCGTCCGCGGCGTCCACCGCCGACAGCAACCTCGGTGCACGAGCGTGTCGGTGCATCCGGAGTCCACGAACACGCGTCGCTCGCTGCCGCCCACCTGCATCCGGGCGACCGGAAGGGCGCGATCCACTGCTCCGGAGACGGCGCTCGCGCTGACGCGTCCCCCGATGCGTTTGGGCAGGCCGCAGCGAGATGACCCTCCCTCCCGCATGTCCAGCAGCGTCGCGGTAGTCGTGGCCGCCGCGTTTCCTGACGAGACGGCGGGGGCGCGAGCCGCGACGCCTGCCGCAGCCAGCACCTCGAGATGTTTATCGCTAAGGATTTCCCGGGCCAAGCGGACGAGGCTCGGCAGCTCCACCCGCTGTGCACGCGTACCTGCCTTTAGCTGGCTCCGTACCGGTGCCGGCAGTCCCGATATGAATTTGGCGTCCAAGATGGACTCTGGGAGCTTCTCGTCCGAGACCAGCGCTATGAGGCGGCGCAGGTCCGCCAAGTAGGCGTCCACGGCCTCCCCGGGTCGCAGTTCTCGGTCCTGGAAGGCGGCGTACGCGGCGTGCCGGTTTAACGCGAACGCGTCGTATAACGCGTCGCGGACGGCCGCCATGGAATCCTACGCCTTGTCGGGTAGCTGCTCCCAGACGGCGAAGGCTGTCCCCGTCAGCCGCTCCGGGATGACGTCCACGAAGTTGACGCCGCGTCGTCGGCACAGTTTCTCTGCCCGCGTAAACCACTCGGCCACATTAACCGTCCCGCTGAACTCGGGTATGTGGCGCGTGTCGAAATTACGCAGGTCTGCCACACCCAGGGTCCCCGACGCCTCCGCGAAGTTCACTAGTCGGTTTTACAGCGGAAATTTGCTCGTGTTCAGTATAGCTGGCACAATAACTCTATAGATGGTATAAAAGTTAGCAGCTAGCATAACGCCAAATACGTTTACATTTTACGGTCATTTTGCGTTAATTATATTAAAGTAGTGGTTCGTTATTGGGCGTATAAACTGATATTGTACATAAGAATGAATTTCCATTTCAAATAACTTTGATTTGAAGATTTCAATTTTTTGGTTCTAAAAACGGACATGCTCAGTCCGTTCCTCTTCCTCCAGGGTTGCCACCGTGGTACGATCGTGCCAGCTCTGGTACGCTTTCGACAAATCTGGTACGCATGTAAGATATCGGTTTCAGGCAGAGCGCCTGCTGAAGTCAGGGGCACGCATTTTGTGCATGCCTTTTTCAAATTAATTCAGCGATTGCGGATGGTTTGAATCGGCATTTCACGACACATAATTGGTCAAAGAACCTCACAGTTCTTTCTTTATTGCTTTATGGTGTTCGATTACGTAATTGTCGTGGTGTGAAATGAAGGCATTATCGACAAGAAATTCCATACATCAAAAATGGTCGGACAACTGGCAAGTGGTAGTATAACGTAGCAAGTCGATCAGACGGTATAGCATCGTCGCCAACAAGGCTGGAAGCTTCTCACGAAGGGAGTGGTCCAGGCACTTATTTTCAACACATATTTTCAGATTGAATCGACCCCCCCCCCCTCTCCCATTCTTGGAAAAATTCATTGGAAACCATTTGGAACTATTGGGATGTTCCTAGTGGTTTTAATGGTGCTTAATGGTCTGAATGTTTCCAGATGGAATTGGTTCCAATGGTCCTAATAGTATTCTGGCCAGAGCAATCGGAGTTTCCATTCGGTACCCGGTGGTTCAGCGTCGTTTTCCTTGTGGTATTATATCCGAAATGGTATTAACGGCCATCTTACTAGATATGCACGGATTGCCGTGAATAATTACGATGCATTTTCAAATGCATGGGGTCTACGCGCTAGCGGATCTAAAGGGTAGGGACACTGAGGCCATGTCCTCTCCCCACTCTCCAAGCGGCGTGAAGGGGACCAAACTATCTCACCGCCTCCAAAACGTGACTGTAAAATGAACTCAAAATATCGATTTAATGACACACGCAAGGGCATATTTTAAGAAGTTTTCCTGAAGGGGAAGAATGCCCCAAAATACACACGAAAATGAACAACTTAATCGAGATCGGCAAATTGGCTCCTAAAAATGTATGCATTTACACTTCACCACGCGGCCTATGACATGTCAATCAGGATCCGGAAATTAACTCTGGAATCCCAAAAATAACTCCAAATGCATTACAAATTGAGTATGGCTCTCTAAAAAAAACGTGCCTTTGCCACGAACGAAACGCACCGGGGCCTAAAAAATCACGACGGGAACCGGAAACGCAACTCGCACTCCGAAAAAAAAGGTCACAAGAACTTGTGCCTCCGACAACACGCATTGGGGCCCCGAAGACTCGCGCCTGACCCCAAGCAAAATCGCGCAGGAGCTCCCAAAAATAGTGGTGGGACCGCACAAATTTCCGTCGGGATGCTTACAATTTGTGCTGGGGATACAAATAAACAGTGGGGCCGAAAACTTGTGACAGGACCATATAAATATAAATCCGAGGCTTATAAAAATCCAACGGGGACCCCGAATCGGGGCCTGGAAAACCGACCTGGAATCGCATGAATCGTGTATATCGCCGAAAAAAACGTCCCGACCCCCGACAAAAATAAAATCAGGCCCGGCCCAAAAAATCGCAGTACGTCCCAATGATGTACCATGTGCTCCAGTATCGATACCTGGTGGACACGAACACACACGGGATCTCCAGCCATGGTCGCCGGAGCGGGTAGGGTGAAAAGGCGAGTCGTAAGGGAAGGGGCGAAGGCAACCCTCTTTATAACTCACACTTCTGGGAGGTTCGCGTGTACCAGTCTCCCTAGCATTTTTTTTGTCCTCCAGTGGCGCTCCTCGGAAGGAAAATGTGCACCTCCAGGTACATTCACAGCGGCGCCCATCCAAACAAGCTTCCCCTCATGAGAATTCCTGGATCTACACCTGGTAAAACCTGATACTGTTGGTAAATTACAACGTCCACATCAAATTCGAAACTCTGTCGGGCCAACGGCGTTACAACGTCAATCATGGTGAAATCCCTCTCAGCCACATTAGGCTATAAATGTGGTCGAGATGGTTTGCAGAACCCTCTGAACCACATTGGGTTGTCCTAACTTAACTTGACATAACTTAGCCTAACTTCCTTTTTGATGACATTTTTTTCAGTTTCATTTTTATCCTCAAACATTTCAAGTTAAATATCCAACCTAACTGACCGATCTCAACATCTTTCGTTGCCTTTTGGAGGTAAAATTAACTTCTGAACAATTTGAACTGCAATAATTCCATGGTTTATTCAATTTGCCATGACTGTAAGGCAAAAACTCTCCTTTGTAAACTTTGGTAACCTTTGATCTGATCCCGGATCACAAAAGTCCAAACCAAAATAATTTGGCATATACATAAAATAAATTGTAATAGTTGAATGGCACTGAGAGGCATTCAAATGTCATGTCAGCACTTGTCATGTCAGACATTGGTCATGTCAGCAAGCAAGAAATTCAGTTTTTAAAATTTCCTCCTTGAACCTAGCACAAAATCTAGAAAAGTAAAAATATAAAAATATAGGTACATATGCGTCACATGCTGAATTGTCTGCAGAAGGCATATGAGTATGAGACCTTCACCTCCATGAAGTATTTTGTATGAGTAAGGTATGTTCATAATATATTTTTCCATATGGTAGACATTGACATCACACAGGATTACACAAGTAGAACCTCACACAATTATGACATGCTCAATCATCTTGTGGAAGTTTCATAATGATCAGATACATAGCTTCTAAGATTAGCCATGTCTGCATGCCAAAAGAAAGAGCTTGAATAAAGAAGTTCCCCCTTATGACAGGCCAGTCACCCAAATTTAAACTACGTGCACTTGGCACACTTGGTAAACTATGCACATGTCACACTTGCCTCATCCCTTGATTAGACAGTGGTCCCTCTTGTCTGTTTACCTTCCTCCCCATTACACATAGGTACAGAGCATGAGCAGGCTATATCTAAAACTGTGCAGGCCATTTAGGAAAAAATAAGTTGTGAATCACAAGAAAAGCTACTACACTTGATGGAGAAGCATAGCACATATCTTCCTACAAAAACATTTCGTTGTCAACTATCAACAAATGTTTTAATGTTCAAGATATATTTCACTGGTGCCCGTAGACGGCCATGGCTGGTGCGGCTGGTGCATAGGCCTCCTTCCCATGCCAGAAATCTAACTAGGTTTTTTTTCTAAAAAATAAACCACGATGCAAGAAAAAAAAATAGATGGAACAGATGAAAAATAATACCACACAGCCTCAGAGCAAGTCATTTTTCTTTAAACAGACATTAAAATAGCTTTAAAATCCGTATATACACAATCCCTTCCAACCCTCACCGACCAAACTCAGACGGTAGTGTACAGGTGACTGCTCGCAGATCTGCACGCACCACAAAGTAAGAAATTCAGCCAATCAGCGGCTAAGGATCGGAATATATGACGCTTTTTAAGACTCAAACGGACACATCATTTGCCATCTGGCAAACGACGATCGTCTGGTCCAAGTCGTGGCTAGATACCTGCCAGTTGAACTAGAGATGAGTGCGGTTGCCGTTTGGTTACCTTGGCTAGAAGTTTGTTGTCGTAGTTTACGCAAAAAGTTATTTTTCGTTTGTAAGTTTTCAGTCCATTCGATTGAATAAATATATTTGACCTGAAATGGACATCATTCGAACTACTATTCGCGTGTATTTTTTACTTCACATGAGTTTATGTCGGATCGCACTATCTCGGAGACCGAGTGGTCTGGCAGCAGAGCAAATTTCCGCTGTAAAACCGACTACTGATCCACTCGCGACCGGCGTCGCCTCCCGCGGTTCTCCCTCTTCATCCCTGTGCCCCGGCATAGTATCCGCAATTTACAGCCGAAATAGCTTGTAGTTGCTGATCCGAAAGTAAGTGCCGAGCACGGGGAAGGGCGTGTATTCGCAGTAGTCAGCGACCGAACGAACCGACACGACTGACGAGAGAGGGCTCACCGTAATCAGACCACGAGCACCGGCCACGCGTCCCCTTGAATTACCGGATCGTCACTGGCGCGCGCCGCCGACCCAGCCGCCCTCAACAACAGACCGCGCTGCCAAACTGCTGGAGCATCGCCCCGGGCTCAGGACAGCTGACGGCGCTGGGTGCCACTTGACTCATGTATACCAGCATGGCCGCTCACTACAACTGATTACATAGGTTTTTCTGGTCGGCTACTGGTAAACAGATTCCAAGCATAAAAAATAATGTCCGTGAAAATGTACTCCAGAAGAAATCGATATGCACTCCGACTCCCAATCAGGAGAGTAAGTTTCCCACTCTGATGTTGAGGAAATCATGAATGGTCTTGAGTAGTGTCAACTACTTTATCAATTCTAGCATGCAACAAAAGAAGCAAAAGGTGATGGCATTATTCAATTTCAATTCCTGGATACCAGTGCAGCATCTAGCAATTTTATGGTTTCAATTTGTCCTGGTTATTTTCATGAGGTGTTAATTGAGCATGTCTATCACAACTGCTCAGTTATTTCACAAAATCTGCCGATTGCCAGAACCTGACACAACCTGTTCAGCTGGGCCTTGATCATAATCACCAGAGTGGAATTTATACCACAGTTGAGGCCCACTCACTGATGCTTGCCACTTGGTTAATAGCTGTAGTTTAGAGGCACTAGCTTAGGACTATGTGCATACTTTGCTTTGTCAGAGTACTCTTGCAGTGTCCATTGTGCACTCTGTGCTTTGTCCAAGTAGATTAACAACAAATCAGTTTGCCACGGCACTACATGGCAAACTGCATATTATTGATTAGCAATAATGATCTATCAAGCTTCCTTTCATGCCCATTACATAGCCCACACAGTACAAATTTGAGGAACGAGAAGCTGTCAAACAAATGAAATATAGGGCTGCATCAGCATAGAATCAGGGATAGGCACCAATGATATGAAATAGCTGCATATAATTGCATACCAATTGCAACCCATCCACCATATTGGGGTATCACTGATCTGTCCAGATGCCATCTCTCATTTTTGGATGGTAGGTCTGTCATGCCTGGTATGAAATTTCTTAAAGCTCAGTTGCATATCTTGGTTTTGTTTAACTTTGGGTGCAGAATACCCTTCTTGCTTGGGGGCAGCAAAGTATTATCACACTTAAATGAATGCTGTCAGGCAGGAGGGGCAGACCCAGGAGTCATGCCAGTGGGAAGGGGCACAATTGTTATGCAGGGTCAACAGATGGAAACTTGTTGACGTAGACCCACCACCAGCATCGCAATCAGAACATTTGAAATTTGAAGGCGTACCCAGAAAACGATGTTCAATTTCATGAATGTTTTTTTCCATGGTCCTATCAACACTCCAAATAATGACAGTCATAGGTACCTACATCACCTTCAGTGATCATGGGTAATGAAATTGATGAAATTTATAATGAATGTCATGACAACATCTAAACAGTAGGCACGAAGCCATGCACCAATCATAACCATGTGACATGGAACAAAGAGTAGCACAAGCACCACCAGTCACATGAAAACAGATATATCTCAATATATCCGAGTCCACAATATTAAAACCATCATAGGCATATATGCAAACTGAAATCGAAAACTAACTTACAACATTCCATTTTCGAGCTCCATAACTCCAATGGCCAGAACAATGGCTTGTGCTATATGAACCAACAAGCAGCAACAACAACCAACAGCAACAAGCAACAACCAACAAGCAAGATGGCTTGTTGGTTGTTGCTTGTGCTATATGAACATGTGCTCCACAAGTGCCATTAAAGCCAGGGACGTAAACAGATCCTGTAGATATGGTCGGACATTTTTTTTTCTCCGCAGGATCGGGATCATTTTCCACATCCTGTCAGCTTCGAACGGTGAATTGGCGGATCTGATCCAAAAGTATGACGTCATACGGGAAATTTTCCACAGGATTCGAGCTCCAAACGTGCCCTAATTCAGTTATGACGTCATCTGTGACGCACACAACATATAATCTTTGTCGCCCTGGTCGCTCCGAAAACACCCCTAAACTCACGCGGTACCAGTAAATGTTACCTGGCTCTTCGAAAATACAAAACTTCTCCACGAAAATCGATAACACAATATCTAAACATGGAGTACATCCCCCAAAACTGCTCTATATGGCAATATTTAACTGACATCAACTGACAGCCGACAGACTGCCGTTTTCGCCCCAAAACACTCGCGTTGGGACCACAACTAAGTAAGCGGAGCCCTGCAAACTTGCAACATGGTCCAAAACGTTGCACCGTCCCCTCCCCTCCCCAGTGCCCCGAACAAAAAGTGCAATGGGGCTACACAAATTATCGTTATGAAACCCAAATAATTACAGCATGACGCAAAAATCGAACCGGGACACGCCAAACATAATGACGGACCTTCACTTCCCTAAAAAAACGGCTATACCAAAGAAAATAAACGTCCGGGGCCGGAAAATCGCTCTGGGAGCTCCTTAAATTGGACAACCCTAGTGAAAAAAACCCATGGGACTGGCATTTATTCTCCATGGGACATATGGGATCCCATATGTCCCATGGAGGAAAACCTGGATTGTCCCATGAGCAAAACCAAATCCCATTGAATTATACAGAATCCCATGAAAAAAACAGAACAGTCCTATCGTAGAATTGGGGCAGTTCCGTATAGCGTACCGGAACCCCGTCACGACTTTTAGGTGCCCGATCCCTTAGGCATCTAAGAAGCTTCCCCTTTTTGGGCAACCGTACCTAACATGCCCAGATACTGGTCTAAGAGATTTCAAGTGCGGTATAACGACCCGCACCAAGACCAACGAATAATTAATTAAGAGCTTAATCAGTCATGCAGACACTCAATATGTCAGATAAAATACGTGGTTCTGAAACAGCCATAACAGTGGCTCGAACGACATGAAAAATCTTCACAATGGAGGATCAGTCATCAGACCAATCATCAGCTGACGCTGCTTCGATCATCACTGTGTTATTAGCAGTTGGCGGCGGCCGGCCCGTTTGAATCTTTTTGTGTCAGGTCCACACGGGCTAGCCTTCTATCCAAGGCCCTTTACATAGGCTTCTATCTTACGAACATTACAAAACGATAGTCAATTATATTGGATTCACGGACACCAGAGAAAGTATAGTGTGGTGACGATGGTAACGGTTGTGCGTTTCAGGGCAAGGCTGATGTCTAAATGAAATGCTACTGTAAGCTGGAACGGTGATTTGGAAAGCTGATCATGATTGTGATAGGTACCTAGATAGGTACCTAGATAGGTACCTAGGTAAATTTGTAGCTCAAGGTAATTTTCGATTTCGTGGAATTTCTTTTTATAATACAATGTTCATGAATGTGCTTAACAAGATTGTGATGTGATAACTCATTTCCTCTGCAAATGCATACTTTTCAGTTAGGAGGCAAAATAACACCCATGAAGGGGCTTGGAGTTGGGTAATATAGCATGAAAAGTAATGTTCAAAATCAGGAAAAAGGCAACATATCCTAACCTAGCCTAACCTTCCATGCAAGAAAACGTTTTTAATGAAAACAAAAAATGAACATTTTTTCTCTCAAAATTTGTTAAATTAAAAACACCTAAACTAAGCTAACTGAACCTAACCGATGAAGAGTTTTTAAAGCCTGACTTAAACTAACCTAAGCTACCACAAACTGCTTTTGAAGAAAAACAAGTTCTAATTTTTGTATTAATAATGTCAGAAAAAACTGCATTGTTTGATATTTGTTTTCTAGCTTAGAAAAGAGCCTAATCTAGCCAAACAAAACCTAATCCCTTTGTATGCTTAATGAAGGTAAATTGTGTAAACTCATCTCTTGGTTAATTTAAGCTGCAATGATACTCCTACATCGACATACAGGGGTGTAGCATTGCATGTTTTTGGGAGGGCACTTGCCACCCCCCCTCCAATGCTGGCTGTCCCCCCACCCCAATAATTTCAACTTTTATCATGGCACCCTATAAGGTATGTCCCCAATCCATTTTAGCCTGCCCATTACCTTTGTGTATTGTGTGCCCCCTCCCCGCCCCCCCTCCCCCCCTCCCCCCCCCCAAAAAAAAAAATATATATATATATGTATATATATATATATTCAGAAACCTATGCTGATGGTTGCCTATGCCTCTGCCAGGACAGGGTTCACATCTTTTGTACAGCCGGTGGATTTAACAACAATACTATTATCATTTAGGTTGTTCACTGGATGAATGAGTCACATATTTTGCTGGTAAGGTTGTGCTTTAAGTGTAAGAGAGTTAGTTTTTGAGCGTCTTGATCCAATAAATTCAGCCCCAACCCCATCCGTTCATGGTGCGACAAGTCTCAGGCACCTATACGGCGTCCGCCGGTCTGGTTGTCGACGTAAGCAGCCACCGCACCAACGAGGCCGCCGTTCATTGGACTTTGTACCTACCCCTCCCCTCTCCGGCCGCCAGGCGGCAGAGACGTGACCTGAATCCCGTGCAGCAGACGGCTGTATCTTGACCTCTATCCGACCGGCGCGTACCGCCGCCGTCGTTAATGCTAGATGTAACTGTGTTCATATAAAATCATACGTTTGGCTGTGCCGTAACCGTAATTGGTATAATCCCGTAAGCCTTCCGATGGTAAAAGTGTACCGTAATTGTAACCGTAAAGAGTGTACCGTAAATATTACATAGTACCCATCACTAAAGGCCAAGCCACTTCCGTAAGAAGCTTCTAGAAGCTGGAAGTGACGTCATTGGGCGGTTCTGGCTGATCGGCCAATCAGCGACCGGGGGTGTTCAGCCGTGGCCAGCGCCTAGCTGCGCCCAGGCAGTCGGGCTTGAATACTCTGAGCGAGCGGACCGCTGCTACGCGTGCGCGCTTCCCAACTAAATTCGGCTTCTAAATTCATAGGAAAGGCAGTATCACGGCTTACCTTCAGAGGAGAACGTACTGTACGGTGGCTATCGTTCTCGTGGAGTGCTCCAGTGCAAATACAGGGCAGCAAAAGGTACTGGTACTTTCGTGACTGGAGTTATCGCGAACGACGAGGTTGCTAGACTTTCGCGTGCCAATAAGGACTTTCCTACATAAGGTGTTTTATGAATTCTTGGAAGTTATCCTTCGAATGCAACGTTTATGGATATGAATATGACTAAGGATGGGACTTCTCATTTTCTGTGCAAATGCCTACTTTTTAGTTTGTGAGTAAAATAACACTAGAAAAAGGGCTTTGAATTAGGTAACGGCATAAAAAGTTATGTTTCAAAAATAAAAATGTGACGGCCTAGCTTATCCAAGCCTAAGCTCCCCTTTAGAGAAGCAAAAAATACAATTTGACAAATTTCAAACAATTTGTCGTCTTAAAATTTGCCTACAGAAAAAGTATATCTTAACCTAACCCCTAACCTACCACAAATTGCTTTTGAAGAAAGACACGTTTTTATAAATTAAAAGTATCACACATTTTCCTGTTTTCTGTGCAATATGCAAGCACGCAAGTTGATAGAATGTTCATTTTAATCTTTAAAAAACGTTTTTTTTTCACAAAAAAATGAAAAAATTATGAAGAATATCAAAATTTTCACAAATTTCCACATGAGCGAATGGTTCCATCATCTTCATCGTGCTCAGAGATGTGTTTGTACATTTTTCTCCTGAAATGCTATGTCTGGTCTAATGGAAATGTCCCAACCTAATCTAACCAAACCTAATCCTTTGTTTGCCTCATGGAGGGAAAATGTGTGCAAAACTTATCTTGTAGATACCCTAAGCAGCAATAATACCCTTTTAATTTTAATGGTTTTTTAAAAGCAAGAGCTTAGACTAGGTTAACTTGGTTTTTTTTTTTGCTGAAGCTTAGCTTTATTCTTCATTATATCTTACCTCACTTGAAGCCCTACTTCTTGCTATTATTTTGCTCGCCAACTGAAAAGTAAGGAGTATATGAGCGCCGGCAGTGGCTGAGATGCAACATGTTGGCTGACCTTGCGAAAACGCCGGATAAATACACGTCAGATATCGTTTGTTTGTCTCAAAATATGCGTGTCGTACATAGTTTCATCCTGTTGCATGAGCATGCTCTGGGAAGACCAGTGGGGTTTATGCTGGTTCATAAATTCCATCAGGGTCTGGGCTTCCCCACTGGGATTTATCAGTGGGAATCCCTGGAGAATTCACCCTGGGAATAGTATAAAAATCCCTCGGAGACTGTGTAGGAATCCCATGGTGGATTTCCATAGGGAACCGCATGGGATACCCACACGATTGTCTCATGGTGAATATTTCATATCCTGACAGGGACAATCCCATGCAATTTGATGGGTCAATCCTATGGGATTTTTTTCACAAGGGAAGGTTCCTCAAAATCACATCGGTCCACGGCAAAAGGCAGAGGCTAAAAAAACTCGCGACAGGGCACGCAAATATCGCGCCGGGGAACGAAAATCGAGGCAAGGACTCAAAAATGCCACACGGGATACGAAAAATTAAGAAGAGGTCACACAAAATCACATCGAACGCGAAATCTTATGTCGGGGCCTTGGAACCGCATGCCTGGGCCCGAAAGATCATGCTGGAACCCTGACAAATCGAGTCAAAGCTCCCAAAAATCGCGTCGGGTCCCCAAAAATGTGTCGCAACTCCCAAATAGACACAGCAGTGCTCTAGGAGCACACTGGGAGCCCGAAGCCCTTCAACCGAAGCCCTTTACCAAAGCCCTTCAAAGCGCACCGACTCGGGGCTATATCATAACATGCAGGGTTCATTTAGTACCAAAGTTCACGACGTCCAAATCTCACAACGTCCAAGAATAATGTCCAGAATGCGAAATAATGTACAAAAAAGTAAAAAATGTCTTGGATAGGGTGCGATCATAACGTCCAGAGTTCATAACCTCCAAGGATCACAACGTCCAAAACTGGCTTCAGATGGAGCGTTCATAACGTCCAAGGTTCATAACGTCCAAAAAATAGTTCCTCAGTTGTCCGCTAGAGGAGCCAGCGAAGCACTGGCGGTGAAATCGTACGGCTGTTTCTCCGTTTTCTGTCAACAGGGGGTAGTGGCAAGTGTGGCGTGATGTGCACATTTTCGTTCCGTCCACCCCTTCCCCTGCTGAAGCCTGCCTTCTCCATCGCACACCCCGGTGCGTCCCATTTCGCATGTGTGCTATCTATCGCTGATAACCCACACACCACCGATAAGCGCACCGGGGAAGCGTCTCAGGTCGGCCGGCCGGTTGGCCGCAAAAAGGCCGCGGACTGGCCGACCGGCCGGGTCCATACAGAGGACCGGCCTCGTAGCCATTGTTACCAGCTTGATATGATGAGCAAATTTGAGCAGCCTATTCCTCAGCCTAACCTCAATATTGTTCAAGAAGATTATAAATAGAAGAGTATCTAGAATGGAGCCCTGTGGCATATCAATCACAATTCTTCCATTCAGATTGATATCCATTGCATACTACCTTTTGCTTCCTTCCCCTTAGCAATGTTTCAATCCAGTCAATAACTTTTGCATATGCCCGTGCTGCTGATCAATGAAGTAAGATACTCTGTTTGGAAACCTGCATGTATAGTTATATGGGGCTGAAAAGCGATGAAAACCATCATGACAAATGTTTTAACTACTAGGAACTGCATAATTAGATAAACACGGATAATTGTTAATATATTTCAAGGGCCGATCCGCTAGATGCCGATTAGCTATGCATTTCGTGAAGTCATGTCTGCGTTCCGACTGTGACGGCTAGGCATAGCCGGATATAACGAGTGGTTTAATAGGCACGAAACGCGGATATGTATG
Organism: Ashinkailepas kermadecensis; assembly: GCA_034440615.1. Taxonomy (NCBI): domain Eukaryota; kingdom Metazoa; phylum Arthropoda; class Thecostraca; family Neolepadidae; genus Ashinkailepas; species Ashinkailepas kermadecensis. The sequence continues at coordinate 13,101 of JAOTOM010001617.1, read as the reverse complement.
GTATTGTATTGAGAAAGACTATGTGAGATGATTGCCTGAGTGGCTGTTGGTGAATCCATTGGTGGATATATTGGACTGATAACTATGGTGGATTCTTGACCTCGAATCAACCGCAATGATACATAACCGTAAACCAGAGGCGGAGGTCTCGGGATCTGCATGTCAATATCGCTGCCAGAGGAATCGAGGATCGGCGGGAAAGGCAGAGTGATCACGACGGAACGTACTTATCACAACCAACCTGAATTGAAATCACAACAGGAACGAAGAGAGAAATAGTGTTTTGCACCAGTATGTCACAATACGTCCATGTGAAATCCAATTTAGCTCTTCTTGAGTGTGCTCTTCAAACCAAACCGAATGAAATTGGCCAAGACCGCCATATGGAATTGGGCAATTCCACGACAAACCGACACTTGAAAGGGCCAAAATAACGCTCAATAATATATATTTTGATGAAAATATTTTGTACGGCTATCTGATGCGCCGAAACCAGCTGTGCCATTTTTAGAAAGATCAGGTCAACGGTTAAGGAGTTATTGCTTCGGGCATTTTTGAGATGTCACCTAACAAGGGTGTCTTTTCAGGTATATAATTCAATGAAGAACAATCTGAATTGTGCAAAAGTATATTTCGGTGACTCATAATGACCACTGTATCTTTTGGCTATTTCAAAATTATCGTTTACGGGTTATTTGAAATCGTGACATCGTGATCTTAGGTTACGTGACCTATTTTACCTTCCGGGACAGGCACAATGCGATTTAAAGAAGTGCAGAAATGAAGTTCGATAGAATCTTTGGAAGCAAAAAAAGGGGGAAAAATTGGGTTTTGCTCTTAAAACTTTACATATCCCTTCGTGACACGACATGGCGTCACGGTATACTGATGAAGTTATCTAGTATGGGTGTCAGAGGTTCCATGGGGTTCTTCTTGACCAATTGTTTCGCTTCCAGAACGTTTCGTGTTAGAATAGGCGGTTCACTCTCTGGTACGTTTTCACAACTTAACACGCGCACTGGAGGGGGTGGGCGAAATTCGCCCACCCCTCCGGTTTTTCGTACATAACTCCAGATTTTACCGGTCGATATACGCCATTTATTGCGTACCTGCCTAGAAGTGTTCGGCGCGTCGCTTAAAACACGAAAAACGGAATTCGGCCGATTTTTTTTTTTATCGAGCTAAAGTCAAAACATTTCGTAGCGTCAGACCACAAAAATCGACGCTGATGCGTTTCCCGTATATTGGCAAGAGGGAAGTGTTCTTGGCAACACTAGCGACTTGTTTGATGTATATTGTTATGCTATATAGTTTCAAGGTCATGTTAGGTCACCGAGGTCAAGTCAGATCAAGTTCATGACAGGTTAATGGAACCAAACTTGGTCAACTGGAATGTTGTCATAAATGCAAATGACTGTCATGCGATTGATGTCGCTTTGCATGTTACTCCCTACACATTCTGAAAACTACTGTTCGTCATTGTGTACCTAAGCGTTTCCATACTTTATTCATGTACTTCACTCCATTCTTCGCGAAGCCGATTGCGCCGAGCTTCCCGATGGAGCAGTCGGGCGGGCGGCCCGGTTCCTGGAACAGGTAACTGACCTGATAAAGTGCTGCTATATAGGTGACCTGAGGTCAAATGCCGAGTCTAGCATCTGTATTGCATCATTAGTAATGTCCAAAACATCATTGATGCCCATTTTGTAGCATTTAAACACAATCACGGCGATACATAGCAATGACAAGCCAAGCCACGCAGAACAATACAATTTTGACATAGCGACCTCATTTGACCTTGAAGATATTGACCTAAGGTCATGCAATTTGCACACAATAGAGATCACTACCGTACCTATCCCCTCTGCGAATTTTGTTACTCCAGCTGTAATAGGAGCCGAGATCTTATGGGGGGGGGGGGCTGAATCCGCCCCCCACCTCTCCAGTGCGCGCAATTTTCATACGTCCTCCAGGGCGCGTGTTAACGGAGTCCCACAGGGAAGCGTATTAAGTGTAGCATTGTTTGCTGTTGCTATCAATGATATGGGTACATCACTGCCGACTTCCGTAGGCAAAGCGCTATTTGTAGATGATTTCGCCGTCTGGTGCTCTTCGCGCTCTGTTCGCACGGTAGAAAGGCAACTGCAGCTGGCTGTCCGGAAGGTGCAGAGTTGGTGTGATAAAACAGGCTTCGTCATGTCCACGTCGAAAACCATCGCTGTGCACTTCTGCCGCAGACGCTCTTGCACCAACCCAATTATTATGCTCAACGGACGCCATATTCCATTCAAGCCTGCTGTCGAGTTCCTGGGTATATGGATGGACCGCCGACTGACGTACAGCACCCACATCAAAGATCTTGCGCATAAATGTACTAAGAGACTGCGGGTGATGAGTACTGTCTCCAGGTGCTCGTATGGAGCAGACAGATCTATCTTGCTTCTTATGTACCGATCGCTCGTACGCTCTAAAATCGACTGTGGATGTTTTATCTATGATGGGACGTGCGTTACAACGAAACGCGGTCTGGACGTAATTCACAATACAGCCCTTCGTATTGCCACTGGAGCTTTCCGTGCTTCACCGATCGATAGCGTAATGGCTGAGACTGATGAACTTCCTCTTGCGTTACGCCGTACACTACCGGGAGCGAGATACTCGTGTAAGGTCTCACAGAACCGAAAGCACCCAGCCTATCAATGGATATTTTCAAGGCCATCGCTGCCACGCCGGTCATCCCGTAATCAGCGTGTCCTACCTTTTTCTTGGCACATGGCCCCGACCTTTCGTAAATGCAACATTAGACCAGGTTCTGTGGCACGCGCTGTCACTCCGAATATCCCCCTTGGCAGGTTGTCCCAGTGCAGACTGACCTTACCCTGTCCTGCTCGAAGAAGGGGAGTGTCAACTCCGAAGAATTCCGTATGCTGACGTTGGAGAAAATATACCAGTTCCGTGAATTCTCTCGCATCTACACAAACGGCTGGAAGTCTTCGTCGGGAGTGGGATGCGCGTGCGTCAGTCGACGCGGTATTGGATATTTCTGCTTACCGAAGCAGGCGTCAATTTTTACTGCTGAACTATGTGCCATCTTACAAGCTCTTTACTATATCCAGGATGACCAGTCCACAAATCACGTGGTTTTTACTGACTCCTTGAGCAGTCTTTGGGCAATGAAGTCTTTCAACTCTGATAACAGGCTTGTCCAAAGGATTCTACGCATTGTAAAATCCCTAACTGGTCTTGACAAAAATGTCGTATTCAGCTGCATCCCCAGCCATGTTGGACTTGCTGGAAATGAAGCAACCGATATAGCCGCTAAGCACGCTACCAGTAATCGCCGTGAAATTCGCCTGCCCCTTCCGCCAAGAGATCTATATCCATTCATTTTTATCATATATACGATCTGAATGGCAACGAGCATGGAACTCCAAACCTAGCGAGTAGAGAGTTAGTAAAGCCAGAGCTAGGAATGTGGCAGTCCTCACACCGGACCTCGCGACGAGAAGAAGTAACGCTCTGTCGATTGAGGATAGGACATGTCTTCGCGACACACAGCTATATGCTGACTGGTGATGACCGACCTTTATTCCCACGGTGTTTTGACTCGCTTACCGTTTATCATGTTTTAATAGGCTGTTTACTGTTGGAACCTCTACGACACCATATTTTAGAACGGGTAAACAGCGACACTTTCCATATGCTGCTAAATGATGACTCTGGGGTCGTATCGTCTCGGGACATATTTACCTTCCTTCGACAAGCACGTTTTGATGTTATATATCGCCGCCCCTGAAAATTATGTCTTAATGACTACTGTAGGGGCATGGTAGATTGCCTATAAACACAGTTATGGGCGCAAAATGACCCTGGCAGTCGACGCGCCCCTAAACTATAAATCATCATCATCTACATATCCGTTCAAAATTCGGCATGCATAATTGTTTTCGCGCTAGTTTATCGTGACCTATATGAATATGTATTTAGAACAGTATATTGCTGAAATACAAGGCTTTTGGCGTTCGACATTCGTGATAGGACGATAATGTTAATTATCGGATCATGAATGTTGTGTTGCACAAGTGTTCTAACTCATGAGGTCAAGGGTCAAACAAAATGGCAGAAATGTCTCCAAATTGTGGCAGTAGATGATTTATGAGTTATATCTTACCATGACTTACAAGGAGAGACAAGCATCCACAACATAGCACTCACATTTCGATAACCGAGAAACCATTTGCACAACCATTTATTACATCGCGAAAATATATATCTACAAACGTAGTGAAATATCAGGAAGGGCACAGGCAAGGGGTGGCACCGTGTTTGGGTACCCAGTGCCCACTGCTCATTCTCGCTGAACATGCTGCCTGTGAAGCGACGAAATTTCTGATGGTGTCGGACGCAGTCAAGGTGAAAGTATAGCTATTTTAGGAGTCGGATCAGATCAGCCGAATGTGTCTCGGCAAGACCGACCGTGTCACGGTGCGACAGGTTGATGGAACAAAAAATAGAGTTCAGAAAAGGCTTGCTTTGGAAAATTTGTGTGAGATATATGATATATATACAAGCAAAACCCTGAAAACCCTCGCACCGGCTTCTTACCTTTGCTACCCTTCATCCGAAGCATTGCGTCTTGGCAGGCAGCAGCCGGACGCACTCGGTGTGCATGTGCACTTATCATCAAAACCCAAAACTGCTCATATCCGCTCTCGGCCTTCCCGGTCTCAAATATCTTAACCTCCTCGATCACGCTGTATTTGGCATGTATGTGTATGTGACACATTGAAAACCGTGATTGCATGATGCACAACTGTGAGGACTGCCCTGGTGAAGACGGGGTGATGAACTTTCTAAGGATTCTCCTCGCGGACAAATCAGGAGAAGAGAGTGAAGGTGATTTGGTCCCAGATGATGACATGGATAATTATATTAGGTACAAACAGTGGATGAGCACGCATCACTGTACACTCGCAGAAATAGTTTAGACCAGACAGGGAAGCATGCGATATTTCAGCCCGCAAACCATGAAGCTGATCAAACACCACTTTGTGGCTGACAAACAAGGCCAGCACTTCACCTGCGCAAAGGCTATTGCCAAGGAGGGCGAAGTGATTGCCTAGTAAGATTTCGGAAAAATGATTCATTTGTGGTGCAGGATGTAGCTCAAGGCTTCCACTGGGATTCGTCCCTGTGTACGGGGCACCAGTTTGTAGTGTACTGGCGTGAGAACGAGGTAGTGTGCCATCAGAGCTACTGCTGTATCTCTGACGGCACAAAGCACAACACTGACATGGTGCATGCGTTCCTGCAACGGCTTATCCGAGAAATTCGGAGCGCAGTACCTGACCTTCAAAAATATGATTTCACAGACGGCAATATCCGAATAAACAGGACTTCGTTAATGTGTGTCACCATTAGGCAGATTTTGAGGTACCCTGTGAGTGGCTTTTTTGTCACATATCATGGCATGGAAGCTTGCGACGGCATCGGGGGCACAGCCAAAGCGTGCCGCGGCTCAAGAGAGCCTCAAGCGCTTGCTTAACAACCAGACACTGACGGCGGAGGACATGTTTGAGTATGTGTCGTACAAGCTAGCCAGCTGCATAAAATTCATATTTGCATCAAAGTAGGAGGCAATGGACGTCACGTCACACCTCACCGAGCGCTTCCCGAAAGCCATCACGATGAAAGCAACACAGGGGTACCACAAGTTCGCACCATGGACCCACGGCACCGTAATAGTTCATGAACTGCCTACCGATGCGTTAATGGAAGTTGGGTGAAGTGAGAAGTGTTGGTGTGCGCGCTGATACAGATTGTGTTGATTAATATTATCGCAGTGACAGATCGTCAGTCTGAAATGGGATTCTGATAAGGTATGGGATGATCTGCACAGCTGTAGGTCATTGCATTGCATTGCATTATAATGCTGTACTATAACAAATTAGTGTATTGCAATGCATTGTGAAATTCTGTTACTTTATTTTATTACACCGATGTAGACGGCTCATGATCCAATGCGATTCAATTTTAGGCTCAGCATGTGTCGATGGATGCGTCCGCGCCAAATTTGTTCTCAAGCAGTTCAAGACGAATGGGATTACTCATCGTGATGGGATGCCTGCACGTGATGGGATACTGCCACGAACATCAAAAGGCTTGTATTTCAGTAATATACTGTTCTAAACCAATATTGAAACAGGCCACGATAAACTGGCGTACAAACAATCACGCGGATATGTATATTTTTAGGAATAAAACCTATTCTTATTTATTTTTGCTTCGAAACATAATATATCGGATTACATTTCTGCGCTTATTTAAATCGCATTGAGACTGTCCCGATAGTTAAAGTAGTTCACGTTACGTTAGGTCACGATATCACGATTTGAAATTAACGAAAATTCCGAAAGAGCCAAAGATGCAGTGGATTATTGAGTTCAACGATATATACTTTTGCACAATTCGGATTGTTCTTCATTGTATTAAGGACCTCAAAAGACACCCTTGTTTGGTGACATGTCAGAAATGCCCTGGGTTATAACTCCTTGACAGTTGACCTGTCGAGGAGTTATAGCTGAATTTGACGCATCAGATAACCCCACACAAATATTTTCATCCAAATATATAATATTGGGTGTTGTCGATGTGTCGTGGAATGGGCCTAAAGAGAAAATGCAGACAATCTGATGTCCACTGCATATGGCTGCAGATCAGGGGTGGGTTGTGATGGTTCAGACCCCCTGGTTGGTGACTGCCAATGCTAATTTCTCATTTACACTTATCAGTCTGATAATTTTCTGCCCAGAACACCTTTAGTACTTATGCACTGTATGAGAGAGCACTTATGCGTGAAAATGTGAGCACGAGCCTTGTGCAATACCAATAGCAATAACACAAGAAATCGTACAAACGTATTTCACCACTACTGCAAGTCGTTCTGACTTGCAACACCAAAACCAGTGTTGTTCAGAAAAAGCGGGCAATGTTATGAGAAACTAGCCTCATTCACCTATAATGGACGGTATGTTTCAGTAGTTTTCTGTACAAGGATGGACATGGTAAGATTTACAGACATGTGATAATTAACTTGGTCCACTGCGCTATTCCATTTCATTCCTGGGGATCCCATGCATCGCATGTACGGTGCGCAAGATTCATTGCAGGCCAAAGCACCCATCTTCGAGTGTGCGCTAATGTCAATGTCAATGTTTCCCATATTTCTCCCGTGCTAACGAAAGCATATACTTTGCCTGGTCTTACCCTGATTCCTTATGATGCTGATTCAGTTCCACTCCATTCTTCATGCTTTTCAATCTCAATTGCTATTAGGAGTAGCTCCACGAAACTTGGTGGCTGTTCACAGCTTTCATGTACATATGGTGTCATAATGTCAATTTTTTGTCTCGACATGGCTGAATCTACAGCGGGCCCATCCGCAACACATCGACAAGAGCATAACACCCAATAGTATATATTTTGAAAAATCATTGTGTTGGGTTATCTGATGCACTGAATCCAGCTATACCATTTTTAGAAAGATCAGGTCAATGGTCAAGGAGCTATAGTCTCTGGCATTTCTGAGATGCCATCTAACAATGGTGTATTTTGAGGTCCTTAACACAATGAAGAACAAACCGAATTAAGCAAAATATATATCGGTGAACTCACAACATTCCACTGCATACTTTGGTTATTGCTGAATTTTCGCTTACGGGTTCTTTGAAATCGTGACATCGTGACTTAAATGACCTAATTTAGCGTTCGGGACAGTCACATTGCGATTTGAAAAAGTGCAGAAATGAAGTTCGATATCTTATCTTTCGGAGTAAAACATAAAAATAGTGTTTGGTCCCTAAAACTCTACATATCCGTTCTAAATTAGACATGCATGCTTGTTTTTGTGCTAGTTTATCGTGGCCTGTTATGATGTGTTTAGACCGGCATGTTACTGACATACAAGCCTTTTGACGTTCGAGGCACGTGAGGGGATGAGAATCTTAGTCATCTGATATTGAGTGTTGTGTTGCACAAGTGTTCTAACTCGTTGTGAGGTCAAGGGCTAAACAGAAATGGCAGACATTCCTCCGAATTGTGGTAGGTGGCCCCCTCCACGACAAATCGACAAGTGAAGTGGCCAAATAACAGCCCACACTTCATATTCCAAGGAAAATACTCATGTAGAGTAAGTTTGTCACTATATTCCAGCTGCTATACAATTTTGAGAAAGATCCGAGCAACGGTTAAGGAGTTATAGCCTCGGACATATTTGAGTGGTCACCGAACTCTTTGGAGGCCTGTAAATCAATGAAGAGTAACACGAATTTCACAAAACTACGTATCGCTGAACTCGTCATGGGCCACTGCATCTTGTGTCACTTTAGACATTTCTGTTGACGCGTTTTTTAGACCGTGAACTTGTGACCTAAGATAAGTTGACCTAGTTTGACCTTCTAGGCAGTCACAATGCTATTTTGAAAATGCAGAAGCGACGAAGTGTGATTTGTGAAATCCTCGATCGCCACTTGTAGGAAGAACAGAAACATCAATGTTTTCACCTTATACAATATATTTCTGCACCAATGCCAGCATATAAAAAATGTACGATCATATTTCACCGACAACGCTGAATGGATTATAACTCCGCCAACCACTGTAATATCAACTTTCTGGTGTTTCAAACCCCACATTCTGGAAACGAAAAGATAAACGTCATTGACTGAGTAAGCGTGTTCATCGTGAACTGTTCGAGAACAAATTTGGCTCGGACGCATTCATTGAGACATGTTGAGTCTGAAATGAATCGAATTGGAGCGTGAGCTGTCTACATCAGTGTAATAAAATAAAGTAGCATAATAACACAATGTGATGCAATACAATAAGTTGTTGCAGTACAGTATTATAATGCAATGCAATGTGATGATCTAAAGATATGCAGAACATCCCATACCTTGTCAGAATCCCAGTGCAGCCTGATGATCTGTCACTGCGATAATATAAAAAGTATCAGAGCGCAAACTAACTCGTCTCATGTCACCCAGGTACCATTAACACACGCCACGCATCGGTAGACAGTTAATGAACTATTTCGGTTCTGTGGGTCACTGGTGCGAACTTGTGGTACTCCTGTGTTCCCTTCGCCGTGATAGCTTTCGAGAAGCGCTCGATGAGGTGGGTGGTGGCGTTCATTGCCTCCTGCTTTGATACAACTATGAACTTGATGCCGTTGATTAGCTGTGCGACAGATACCCAAACATGTCCTCCTCCGTCAGTACCTGGTTGCTCAGCGGGCGCTTTAGGCTCTCTTGAGCGGCGGCACGCTTGACTGTGTCCCCGATACCGTCGTAAGCGCTCTTGCCATGAGATGTGGCAAAAAATGCCATTCACAGGGTACCCCAAATTCTATCTGACGGTAACACATATTGATGCAGTTATGCTTATTCGCATACTGTGCAGCACTGCCGTCTCTGAAATAAATATTTTTGGACGTCAGGTACTGCGGTTCAAATTGCTGGCATAAGCCGTTGCAGGAACGCATGCACGATGTCGGTGTTGTGCTTTGTGCCGTCAGAGATACAGCAGTAGTTCTGATGGCACAGTACCTCGTTCTCACGCCAGTACACTATAAACTGGTGCCCCGTACACAGGGACGAATCCCAGTGGAAGCCTTGGGCTACATCCTGCACCACAAATGAATAATTTTCAGCGAAATCGCACTGGACAATCGCTTCGCCCTCCTTGCCAGTAGCCTTTGCGTAGGTGAAGTACTGACCTGGTTTGTTAGCCACAAAGTGGTGCCTGGTCAGCTTAACGGTTTGCTGGCTCAATTATCTCATGCTTTCCTCCTTGGTCTACACTATTTGTACAAGTGCACATTGATGCATGCTCATCCACTGTCTGTACCTAATCACATTATCCATGTCATCCTCTGGGGCTAAATCACTTTCACTCTCTTCTCCTGATTTGTCCGTGAGGATAATCCTTTGAAATTTCATCACCCTGTCTTCACCAGGGCAGTCCTCACAGATGTGCTTCACACAATCACGGTTTTCCCTGCCACATACAGCGTAATTGAGGAGGTCACGGCCTTTGAGACTGGGAAGGCCGAGAGCGGATATGAACAGTTTCGGGTTTTGTTGACAAGTGCACACCCACACCGAGTGCGTCCCACTGCTCCCTGCCAGGACGCAACGCTTCGGACGAAGGGCGGCATAGGTTAAGAAACCGGTGCGAGGGTTTTAGGGTTCTCCTTGTATATATCATATATATCGCACAAGTTTCCCAAAACAAGCATTTTCTGTCATACCGTGTCTTGTCACACCGTGGCACAGTCGGTCTTGCCGAGACACATGCGGCTGATCTGGTCAGACTCATAAAATAGCCTTGCTTTCACCTTGTCTGCGCCCGACACCCTCAGAAATTACCTTGCTTCACTGGTAGCACGGTCAGCCAGAGTGAGCAGTGAGCACTGGGCAGCCAAACACGGCGGCACCTGATGTTTGTGCCCGGCCTGATACTTCACTACATTCGCAGATTTTTTTAATTTTCGAGATGCAATAAATGGTTGTGCGATTGGTTTATCGTTGATCATAATGTGATTGCTGTGTTGTGGATGCTTCTCTGTCCTTGTAATTAGTCGAAAGGTATAACTTATAAATCGTCTGCTACCACAATTAGTATAAATTTTGTCATTTCTTTTTAACCTTTGACATCACGTGCTCGAATACTTCTGCAACACAACACTCAGGCTCAGATAACCAACATTCTCATCCCAGCACGTGCCTTGAACGTGAACAGGCTTATGTTTCAGTGATGTACCGTTTTAGAGACATGTTAAAAACAGGAAAGGATACTCTAGCGTAAAAATAACCATGCATGCCTAATCTAGAGAGAAGTGTAGTGCTTTACGTGCAAAACCCTGTTCTTTTTAAGTACTTGCTTCGAAAGATAAAATATCGAACTTCAGTTTTGCGCTTTTTTAAGATCGCATTGTGACTGTTCCGAAAATTAAAGTAGGTCGTGTGACCTTAGGTCACGTTGTCATGTTTCAAATAGCCCGTAAAGTAAAATTGCGAAAGAGCCAAAATATGCAGTGGATTATTTTGAGTTTTTAGGAGCAGGAGGCCCTCTTCCAACATTGCCCCCCCCCCTGCTCTAAAGACAAACGCCAAAAAATACCTACGTGCTTCGCGGCTTGTTGCTGTCTCAGGCAACATCAAACCGTTCAATCAGGCGGTTCGTTTTCTTAGTTATGTCGCGGTTTCTTATTATAGTCCAGAAACGTTTTAATGTAAAAGTTTACCATGTGGGTTGGGAACGCATTACACTTGAAAAAAAAACTTTTTGAGAGGCGGGAGGGATTGATAAATGAAACGGATCGTGCTTCATCTTGCATCCGTGTATTTTCAGTCACTGTGTGAACGATGTGTAACTCTGTATTTTTGTATCGTCATTGATGTACTGTTTGCTCCTGAAGATGTTACGCAATGTAAAGAAACGTTGAGTTCGAACAAAAAAAGTTTTAATGGAAATTTTATGATCTACATAGTTCTATTGGCCATCAGGTTTATCCTATAACTACGCCTTGGGCGAAAAACATTACTTCATGTTATATATATATATATACACCTATTTACCTACCTATGTACGATGTTGGTGCGTTCTTTGATATCTGGTTTCACATTGGTACATGTCTTACCTATGTAGGTACCTAAAGCGCAAATTGAGAACAACGGCGACAACTACACCAGCGTGTCCACTTGCCCTCACCCTAACAAACGACAGGCATAACCACAAGATTGCGTGTTAAAAAAAACAGAACAGCGAGTGCCCGCGGCCCGCCACTGTTGCTTACGCAAGAAAAGCCACGGGTATCCAAACACTAACAGAAAAAATCCACGTCTTTCACGTCCTCATTTCCGGTCGCACTGTATATATATATCTCCATAGACAACTTTAGTGAAATGCCAACTAAACTTCCGGAAGTTTAGTGAATATTCCTACTAAACTCACTTCCCCTCTTAGTAAATATACCTACGAAACCTTCTCGAGGACCTGTTGGTTTGGCGACCGTCTGAACGCGGGAATTTTTCCCGGGCAATCTCGGATGCACCTCATGTTCAATAGCCTTGAACCAACACATCCTCGAAAAGGTTTCGTAGGTATATTTACTAAGAGGGGAAGTGAGTTTAGTAGGAATATTTACTAAACTTCCGGAAGTTTAGTAGGAATTTTTACTAAAGTTGCTTATGGAGATATATACAGTGCGACCGGAAATCAGGACGTAAAAGAGGTGGATTTTTTAATGTTCGCATTTGGATACCAGTGCCTTTTCTTGCGTAAGTAACAGTGGTGGACCGCGGGCACTCGCTGTGCTGTTTCTTGAACACGCAGTCTTGTGGTTATGCCAGTCGGGGACGGAGTGAGGGTAGGTGGATACTCTGGTGTAGTTGTCGCTGTTCTCAATTTGCGCTTTAGGTACCTATGTAGTTAAGACATGTACCGATGTGAAACCAGATAGCAAAGAACGCACCAACATCGTACCTAGGTAGGTAAATAGCTACATATATAGCGGAAGAGGGGGGGTATCTGAACACGTTCTGTTTCCTGAACACCTACCTTTAGTCGTCTCCCACATCATGTTCAGTGCATAAATAACAAAAAGATCGTGCATAAATAACAAAAAGATGGTGGTATTCATAAATGATGGACCTGCGGTATTTTTTCTTCACGGGTGTTTTTTTAATTTGTTTTTTTTGGAACATGTTTATGAACGTGATTCGAAAGATGCGATCATTCGTTTTCTCCGTAAATGCTTACGTCTCGGTTAATCTTAGCGTTAATATCTATAATCCACCATGTATGCCACACCGCTGTTCTTTGTTGCATAATTTATCCATCCCTCACCTGGCACTTCTCAGACGTGATTAAAGGGACATCCAACAACACTTCACGCAGTTGATTCACCACTTTCACGTCGAAAATGCTTCGTTTCCACCTCTTTGCCACATAGATGACACACCACTACTTTCCACCACAACCCCCAAAAAAACTAAGCAGAGCACAGCTCGACGCCGTGGTGTACCGATGACGTCACTA
>JAOTOM010001616.1:72500-74375 GCA_034440615.1 Ashinkailepas kermadecensis | reverse complement strand
GCCTGAGCCGGCAGGGGTTCCCACGGGATGCTGCGGCCCGGGTTGGCGAGGTCACCTGAAGCGGCGCACGTCACGTGGGTTATGCACTGGGGAACGCCAAACCTCGTTAAGAGAACAAAACAGGTTAGCTGGTTAAGTGAGCTTAAAGGAACTCCGCATGATGTTGGGCTTGCAGCGGCCAGGCCACGGACATTTCTCGCACATGATACACATTTTTCGTCACATAATACGAAAAGCATCCACATCGCATACACAATTACAACTCGACCACGTACACACACAGACACCCACACACACACACACATACACACCAGAAAACAAGACGAGTCACACTACGGAACGTCAGCACCTGTACCGTGCCAAACCGAACCAGTATTTACAAGAAGTCCTCCCATAGCAGCCATAACAAAATTTGGGAGCGACCTTCCTCCCATCAGGAAATCATTAGCGTTAAAATCACCAAAGAAGCTGCACTGATGAAAATGCGTCCACTGAGGCCAGGCCCTTATATCAGTTTTGGAACTAGGATCCGGATCTGGAAACATACTAGGCTTCGATATGGATTGTCCAGGTTGAGCCAACACTTCTGCGCGGTGAATTACACACCAATCCCAGCTTGCAACTGTGGACATGCAACAGCAATTGCAGCTGACTTTATACCAGGTTGCAGCATAATGCACGACTCAACGCTTCGACTCACGACTCAACGAAGGGCAGATCTGCCATATCATTGGCGAGCGATAAGCAGTAGGAAAGATCCACATTGCCCACCCGTCTGTCACCCACGTGGACTGGTCTGGTAGGAATGACCCGAAATTCCGTTCGCTGGAAAATGAAGAGAGGGAAGTGTCCCAACCCGTGATGTTAAAGATGATCTGCAAACATCACTGAACGCGCATTTTAAGGCCAGATGTATTGGCTTACCAGACCAGAATGCATCAAGACATCTTGAACTCGCCACAACGATCCTGCATGTCGCGACTGAACCAGCCTGGGCACGGGCGACATCCAGAGCAAAATCAACGGGTCCGGATGCAGCTCGGGCCTCAAGGATATGGACACGGGCTGGGCGGGGCTCAGAGAACTGGGCCGACGTTTCGAACTGGGCTGTGACGTGACGACCACGCCGACCGCGCTCACCCGACATGTTTGCGCCGGCCATGATGCCCGTGATGCCGGAGAACAGCACGGCGAACACGGTGAAGAAGTTGGGCACGGCGTGCTCCGTGTCCGTGTAGTCGGCGCTGTAGCCGGGCCACAGGTTCTGCTCCAGCGTCGCCGTGCTGAAGCCCGTGAACGTGCCGTTCGCGCGGTAGGTGGCGTTCTGGACCAGAGTGTTGGCCTCGGGCAGCATCACCTGCGGCGGCGACCGCGGCGGGTCAGACCGGCCGAGACCCCGGGCAGGTCACACCGGCTGACACCCATCAACAGGTCAGGTCAAACCGGCTGACACCCGGCCACGGGTCAGGTCACACCGGCTGATACCCGGCAACAGGTCAGGTCACACCGGCTGACACCGGCCACAGGTCAGGTCACACCGGCTGAGTCCCGGCCACATGCAGGGTTGGATTTGTACCTTGTAATCCTGGACGAGGAGAGGACAATGTTAGGATGGTCGAATACGGAGAGGATACTTTTCTACAAACCTGTGACATCAAAATCTCAGTGTGCACTTTGCTCTCACGAGCACCTCATCACAGAGTAGATAATTGTCAAACAGCACCATTCAACCTTCAAATGAGAAAATGATGATAATTATATCCGAGGATAATGCTCTGGACGCCAAAAATCCAGGAACAGCCTGTGTTTTCCAACCCCGGCGACAAGTCAGGTCAGACTGGCTGATATCCACGTCAGGCCACAGCGACTGACAAG
>JAOTOM010001616.1:0-67500 GCA_034440615.1 Ashinkailepas kermadecensis | reverse complement strand
CAGCAATTCCCGGAGCCCGACTTTCCTTGAGCTGTCTGGAGCTCAGTGACACGCGGTGACGTCACGACTAGACTGGCCCCGACGCCCAGCACCCGGGGCGGGGCGGGGACGGCACGCCTGAGAACGCTGCCGGCCACACACGTACCGCAGCCAGTCGGCGGCGGCGGGCTGCACCGCCGACGGCCGACTACCTTCAGTCATTCCGGCCGGCATTGTAGACCTCACACGGTGGCAGGTTGGGCTACTAGTGTAGACCTCACGCGATGGCAGGTTAGGTTACTATTGTAGACCTCACACGGTGGCAGGTTAGGTTACTATTGTAGACCTCACACGGTGGCAGGCCAGGTTACTATTGTAGACCTCACACGGTGGCAGGTTGGGTTGCTATTGTAGACCTCACACGGTGGCAGGTTGGGTTGCTATTGTAGATCTTACACGGTGGCAGGTCAGGATACTATTGTGGACCTCACACGGTGGCAGGCTAGGTTACTATTGTAAACCTCACACGGTGGCAGGCTGGGCTGCTATTGTAGACCTCACACGGTGGCAGGTTGGGTTGCTATTGTAGACCTCACACGGTGGCAGGTTGGGTTACTATTGTAGACCTTACACGGTGGCAGGTTAGGTTACTATTGTAGACCTCACACGGTGGCAGACTAGGTTACTATTGTAAACCTCACACGGTGGCAGGTTGGGCTGCTATTGTAGACCTCACACGGTGGCAGACTAGGTTACTATTGTAAACCTCACACGGTGGCAGGTTGGGCTGCTATTGTAGACCTCACACGGTGGCAGGTTGGGCTACTATTGTAGACCTCACACGGTGGCAGGTTAGGTTACTATTGTAGACCTCACACGGTGGCAGGTTGGGTTACTATTGTAGACCTTACACGGTGGCAGGTTAGGTTACTATTGTAGACCTCACACGGTGGCAGGTTGGGCTGCTATTGTAGACCTCACACGATACCAGGCTAGGCTACTATTGTAGACCTCACACGGTGGCACGTCCACCACGCACCGAAGCCAACAGCTCTTTGTGCAGTCTGCTTTATGTTCCACACACTAAACTGACACCGAACTGCCACATCTGAGCTGACACGGCACCACACAGAACCGACTGCAATCCACCCCAGTGACCTTCGCCAATACGTATGCCCTGGACGAAATGAAGTCGCGCCAACTACGGTCAATATGAAACACTCGACTGGATGCCCGCCCTTCTTGCCAGGGTGAGAGGCGGGCGACGCCATATGGCCTCAGCTGCTGAGTGCGTCGTAAATCCGTAAAGCCACAACCAACCAACACTCGGCTGGACAGGCTTCCATATATATATATATATATATAGATATATATATATATATATATATATATATGTGTGTGTGTATGTATATATATATATATATATATATAAATATATATATATATATATATATATATATATATATATATATATATATATATATACAAATATATTATATATTAGCTAGAATTTGATCCAGATGCAGGCGGGACCGATTTCCTTCTGGATGTTATGTTTTGACGAAGGAAGTGAAGACGCACCCTGCCACTGGAGACGATTCTTTCCTCAGCATAACCAGCCCCGGAGCTGGCAACAACCCGCCGTAACTGTACACACACTGTTTCTCCATCGAACTTAGTGACAAGTTTTCGCCGACTGACCTACCGACCGACCGATCACTGCAATCGACGACTCAATGCCATGCCCACACCGGCACGGCTGGCGCAGGACACGCGCCGCGTCACGCACACGTGACCAAGCGGGGCGCAGTTGACGGTCGGCGGCACTGACGCGGAACACGCCGCGCGGTCACAGCGTGGGGCGTTACAACAGGTGACGGCCGACACCAGCCACAGACCAGGCGTGGCACCAGCCTGCTCGGCGGCGGCGATACCGCGTCTCACGACGCTGATCAGTAGCACATTGATCCATCATAGCGTTACCAGGCGTGGCACCAGTCTGCTCGGCGGCGGCGATACCGCGCCTCACGTACACTGATCCATCATAGCGTTACCAGGCGTGGCACCAGCCTGCTCGGCGGCGGCGATACCGCGCCTCACGACGCTGATCAGTAGTACACTGATCCATCATAGAGTTACCAGGCGTGGCACCAGCCTGCTCGGCGGCGGCGATACCGCGTCTCACGACGCTGATCAGTAGCACATTGATCCATCATAGCGTTACCAGGCGTGGCACCAGCCTGCTCGGCGGCGGCGATACCGCGCCTCACGACGCTGATCAGTAGTACACTGATCCATCATAGCGTTATCAGGCGTGGCATCAGTCTGCTCGGCGGCGGCGATACCGCGCCGCCTTCATCAAGGTCGTACCCTGATGAAGGCAATGGTCGAAACGTAGGAAGTATACTGAAAAGTCATGAATTTAAATGCTGATTGAAGTTTCATTGCCATCGATCATCAAAATGTCACAACTTTGCAACTTACTCGTTGCTTCTAGCTTATACTTGCATTAGTCTACACTCGCCAGTTCTATTTTTGCTGGGCCTCGCCTGAGGCAATGCATATCCTTTCAGCAAATCTCTGCTGTAAACCCGGCTGCAGCCGCCCGCCCTCGGAGCACGCAGATCGCGACGCATGACGACATAACCACGGCACCAATGGCGGACTGCCTAGCCTGAAGCCGCTGCCAGCTGAGCCATCTCCGACTAATTTTGCCATAAAACCTTTTCTTTGAACATTATTTTTTTTTAATGCGCGTACCTCAGGGAATATTGAGGTGAAAACTGTTAAACATCTAAATAAAACACCCAAACACCTAAACCAGGTATAATTATGAGGGAAGGTACTAGGACTATAAACGTCGCAACCCCAGAGCATGCAGGTTTCAAAAGCGTGCCGGTCGGGCCGGGCTAGGACAGGTCGCTTAGATGCCATCTTGTCGTATACACACGGAAGTAGACACGTTCAGGTTTTGTCCACGCCTGTAACAATTGGAGCCATTTGGCAGTCAACCCGGCCCATCAGCTGCACAATCCGATAATGGGTAATTGTTCTCGACAAACATATATATATATATAGTTCGATTTCGAGATGCAGATCTGGAATAAGTGCACGCGAACAATTTTGATCGCATTCGTCAAGCCTGCTCACCATGCCGCCAGCTTCCAATTAACTGTGTTATATTACCTACACAGAATATGCATTCACAATGGATGCTTGATTATTATCAGAGATACGTGCCCGTGTACATTGAGAGGAGCGGCGGAATTTTGCACGGTGAATTCCATCCCTACATTCAACGCAATCAACAGCTCTAAACCGACTGGTCTCCGGCGAACCCAAGTGTCCAGCATCTAGTGAGTTCTGACGAACTCTGCAATCTGAGTTCGAGCGCCGAGCCACAGTTGCGCCATTAAACATGCACGAATACGAGTGCATGGATTGACGGCAAACATGCGCAACGAACGCGGCCGGCGATGGACGCTGCGCCCGCGCGCCTGCTGCGGCTGATACACGGTGGGCTTATCTGACGTCAGACTCGGGTACAATGTACCCGTCAGGGACGGCTGTAAACTCTTGCTACCCAGTCGCATATCGACAATGATAAGCTGAGCACAACAGCACACGACGATGTCAAACTTTGTGTCGTCCGCCAGCATGCTTGCATCTCCAACAAGTTCCTGCTCCATACGAACATCTGTTTGCTGGCGGTGCAAGAAGTCCAGGAATGGTTCTGAGTCGAGGAGCTAGTCTAGCTGGAAATTAAAACTCACCAAGATGTTCACGAAAAGTGATTAATTTCATTAAAATCGCTGAATTATTTTTTTCTTCGGACAGTGACTTGCGTTGACAGCACCATACCAGATGATGCTCACGATTATTCATCGGGAATCATCGATAAAAGGGCGCTTAAAACAACCCTGCTTCATGCAAACCTCCCTTTGTCCCACCACAGCATAGTTACACCCCTACACTCAACGCGATCTGTGCTCTTTATGGGCTAGGGCCCCACTACGACAAAATGCTGAGTGAATATCAGGGTTCTATATATGCAGTTTTCCCACGGCCCCTAGGCCATGGAGAGGGACATACGGTGGCAATGCAATCAACGACCAAGAGCCAGAGATTGGCCACAATAAACTGCTCCAACAGTCAAATGCTTCGCTAAATATATGTTCTAAACTATGACCGCGCGCCTGAACTACATACGTTCCAGAACAGTGTTTGGCAATTTGAAGGAGCATATCATGCCCGGGCGACTCGGACAGACAAATCACGATTTTAAACCGCAATGGCGTTTCTTTGTTGTAGCGCTTGGGATTCTTGCTTTTAAGTGCCAGACCAAGTGTTTTTACTTTATATTTTTGCCAATTTTACGCAAATATTCTTAATGAAGTACTGTTAATCTTTGTTCAACGACGTTCGAGGCGGCATTCCGTTCATAGGAAATCTGCGACAGCTCTTTGTGTTGCAATACCCGTCCAACCGCCCCGGCACGCTGCATAGTTGGCTGCACCGCTGGCCTGCGTTGGTCACCCATGTCCTGGCAAGACAGGGCTCGAGTCGATTCATGCGCTCCAATTTAGCCCCTGGATGGGGGAGTCAGTTGGCAACTGACCCAACAAATCCGGGGACGATCAACCGGGGCGGACGTGGCGATGTATTGACGGCACGTTAACCCCCCTCCCCCGTCATAATTCTGCAGTTGAACTGGAATTCACGGATCGGATGGGACAACCAGGGTTCACGCAGCAAGCTCTGCTCAGCAATATAACCCTAGCCCACAAAGCCACCCCAGCAAGAATTCGGACTAATTTGATACACAAATGCAGCATCTCAAGGTCTAATTTCCTCACTCGGACCCAAATCTGATCTTTTTATTTTGTGATTCACCAACTTTCATCACAATCATTCTCTTGAAGTACTACTCTCAATCTATGTTGAAAGAAAGAGGTCTGCGGCGACACACCCGCGCACGGGAACCTTACCATACACCTCACACCGCAGCCGATACTTGCTATCCGTCCCGGGCAGCTTACCATACACCTCACACCGCAGCCGACACTTGCTATCCGTCCCGGGCAGCTTACCATACACCTCACACCGCAGCCGACACTTGCTATCCGTCCCGGGCAGCTTACCATACACCTCACACCGCAGCCGACACTTGCTATCCGTCCCGTGTGGCAAATGACTAAAATGCTTCGTTTGCATCCCGAAGTCCAGAGCTCAGACCCAGGGAGGACGGCACTTCTTATTTCTACCTTTGGTCATACAGTTTGGGGAACGTATCGCATCCGAAATCGCATTAGATTTGTACACATGCCTGAAGGTGCGTGGCTGCACGAATATTCAAGGCAATGCGGCCGTGCCTGACAGCCACAAGAGATTAGACTGCACTGTAAAAGTGTCAAAACCGCAGTGTTTTAACACTTACCCTCGCTCGCCCCTCGTCCCCATAGACGCCTTATACTGTGATATCAACACAGGTCTAACAATGGGCTGCAGAAGACATATCTGTCTCATTCGGTAACTTGATGAGGATCTGCCCTTTTTAGAGAGCATAATAGTGTACAAGTCCCATTTTATTGCTGTGGAGATTTGGAAATGTTATAGAAGAAGCCTCAAAGCCTGTGGAATAAGCCTTGACTACCCTGTTGACAGCTCCGTAAGCCAGGAGCAGTTTTCTCAAAGTCCTTTTCGCCAATGCAAGTGTCAATAAAAGTGACTTTTTTCTTGGCACGCCACGCATGAACACAAGCATGTTACATTTTGAGCTTGGGTCTTGTTCGGTACCTGATGGTTCATTGTCTGAAAGCATCTCAGTTTGGATGAGAAGTAACACTCATTTTAGAGGACCTCCCACTTTTTACCTCCCTCCAATTCACTTTCCATTACCAGTTTTCCATATAAAATAGCCAAAATATCAATCCCATTGAAGAAAAGGTTGGACCAGGAACCAGAAACAGAATGTTCCTGCATTGGGGGGGGGGGGGGTCTTCCCACCGATAATAGTGCTACATAATAATAAATATGTGTTATGTAACTGCATGTACTCGGAAGTTTACACACTTAAACCACCTTTTGAGGAACAGCCTTCCGCGCCGAGACCAAGAATGAGCCAGATAACCCAGTAGAGCAAGAACCCCGTACGACAACAAGTAAGAACCCTGTAATGTATATTCCAGCAAAGGGCAAGTATTGTACGTAAATATTCTGCTGGGCATTTCGGATTAAATCCATATGTCAGGCCAACAGTAGAGTACACGAAACGAGCAACATGAGCAACGAGCATGCGCAATGTGAGATGCACATTAACTGCACAACACATCAACCTCTTGCGGAGTATGGCTAGCCCCTCCTTCCGACGACAAGCTAGACACTCAAGCCAGCTCCCATCGCAAACGACACTCAACTTTACTTCCGGTCGTTGGTTGGTTATTGGTTTTACGACACGTCGACCGTTGAGTCATATAGCGTCGCCAATCTCTCACGCCGATTGGTTGCGGGCGAAGAGTAGCGACAGGTGAGATTCGAACCACAATCTTTCGATTGCGAGACGAGCATCTTACCCCTAGACCACTCGTCCCCTACTTCCGGTCGTTGGCCACGTCCCCCGACACAGCCCGATGTGTACGTCACACTCACCACCGACTCCCAAGTTGTTGACCAGGCCCTCCACACAGCCGGAGATGTAGAGCGCACTGGAGAAGATGTTGGCGAACAGGAACAAGACGCCGACGCTGCCACCGAACTCTGGACCCAGAGTCCTGCTGATCATGTCTGCGCGCGGAGTCAAGGAGCAGCGAGACGGCCTCTTTCAGTTTCCACACCGCAAAAACCAGTCTGTCTCGATGTTCGTTAGACATCTGCTTAAACAGCAAGATCACATATGCCACACATGCTCACTTCCACCACCTGGTGTGCAACAATGTCCACATAATCCTGGCACTTGATCAGTGGGACACGCCACGTCTGTGTCCTCTCAGTAGCGGATCCTGAAGGGGGCATATAAACCACAACTTCTACTCCCTGAAGCCTTCAGAATGATGTCACAATAAGATGAAAACATATTACTGCTGATATCGTGTTCATTTTATCGTCCCCCCCCCCCCACACACACACCAACCGGCCATCTTCTGTCGTCAGATGGGCCAGATGGTCCGCAGGTGGCCAAGTGATGAGAGGCAGCGGCCGCCGCCGGCATGAGAGGATACAGTAGGAGCCGCCACCCGAGATGGCGCCATTGGTGCACAGCGCGCACAGCGACAGGATCGTCACCAGCAGGATGGCGTAGGCCAGCACCAGCTGCAGCACCGACAGCACCAGGCCACACTGACCCACGATGTAGCCTGCGGGCACGGTCACTGGCGTCACAGGTCGGCGGTCAGGGCCGGCAGCAGCGCCGGGACGTCACGCAGCTGAGATATGAAGCGCAGTATGTTATGTCCAGCTAGTGTCACCGAATGGTTGCAAGGTAACAGTAAGCAGTGGCTGCAGCCAGATGATCACAAGAACACACTGTTGTTGCCACATGGCCATAAATAACCATGTCCATCGCCATTACATAATAATCATGTTGTGACCACACAAAATAAAAAGAAAACATATGCTCAGTTCAAGAACAACCCATAAACATCCATATTAGAAACCTTGGCACTTACACTTCTAAATAAATACATAGAAAGTAGAGGCATGCAACAGAACTGTAAGCTGATTTATGGGAAAGATAATCCAATGCATATTCAATGAGTAAACAGATGGAGTTTGCGAACATCCTACAAAGCTAAGAATCATAGTGTTAACCACCCTCTTCGCGTCAGCGATTCCAGACTGATCTCCGTGGCGATTCGAGACCGTTGCCGAAGCGTTGCCGACCGGCGGCAACGGCTCGACGTGCGAACCGCACGCGACGCCGGGCCGAGACCACGCACCGACTCTGAGGAACAGCAGCGAGGAGAACTGCGACAGCACCACCGGGATCAGCACGCCCAGCACGGTGCCCAGCTTGCGGGTGCCGGCCGGCTGCGTGGCGTCGTCCAGCAGCGGCGAGTGGTCGGACTTGGCGGGCGGCGGCGGTGGCGGCGGCGGCGGAGGCGAGTCGTCCCCGGCCGCCGCCGCCGCCGGGGACGACGCGCCGCCCGCCTCCACCAGGTGGACCGACAGGCCGCCGGCCGATATCACGTCCGGGTCGGCGCCCGTCACGCCCGCCATCGCGTCACGCTCCTGCCGGCGGCGGGCGAGGCGGCGTCACGTCAGTTAGCTATTTGGGATTTAGGGCGCTTCGACCAGAGTTGATCATACGCGCCCAAAGAGGCGGCGTCACGGCCACACGGCGGAACGTCGTCACGAGCATAGGTGCTGGCCTTCTACGCCATCTATACATGCACAACAGGGCCAAAGAGCCCCAGGTAAATGGAAATGGGCCTGCTTCCAGTAAGGAAAGAACAACAGCAGTGACATTAACGTTCACCTCACTAAGTGATCCCGCATCCATAGGCTTTGCTAAATATAACATTCATATATTTCATTCATATATTTCATTCATTCAATATCTGTGAGTGCTATGCAATCGAACATTAATAGGCCTTATGTGAGCCAACATCTGTGGGTTTTAGGAGGTTCTATGAAATCAAACTCCATTCGTTTTACATGCATCAACATTTCTAACTTCCCAAGGAAGAAAAGAGTATGGCCACATTTGGGTAAGGACATTTTTTGTCTCTCTATCTCTGACTGGTTTGAATCCATACAGACAACAATCACATCATTTCTTCCTTGAGTTGCACCTCCATGCACTACAACTGCCCATGGGAAATGGGCATAGAGGTGTAGGTTGGCGTGAATGTACAAGGGACTTGCACTTCTCTCCCTTGGGACAACATCATCTGCAGGTTTTACTTGATTCAACATCCATAGGTCTTACATGGCTTTATTTGATTCAATATCCATAGGTCTTACTTGATCCATAGGTCTTACATCCATAGGTCTTACAGGTATTTAGGCTTTATGCAATCCAACATTGTAGGCGGTATGAGCCAACATACATACAATTTATGAGATCCAGTATCCATAGGTTTCACAAAATCCAACCTCCAAAGAATTTGCACGACCAAATATTCACAGGTTTTATGCAATCCATGTGTAGGCTTTACAAGAACATTGAACACTAGGTCTTGAAATCACACAATGATCAAACACCCATACAATTTTAGAGATACAACATCCATAGATTTTGTGAGATTGAATATCCATAGGCAATGTGGGATCAAACATTTATTGGCTTCATGACATGAAACATCAGTAAGTCTGATGTTATCCAACATTTGCAGGACTTACATGAGCAAACATTGATCAGGTTTACACAATCCAACATCCATGAGTCCAACATGATCCAGAATCCATAGGATCCACGTAAATAAACATCATACCAGTATCAAATTTCATCGAATAAGAGAAACCAAATAGGTTTATCTATTCAGCATTCATATTTTTTCTTGGATATGACATCCGTTGGGCTTAGACTAGATTAGGTTATATTAGGCTGTTACATACAACATTGTTACATGTTACATAGATGTCTTTCTCATCATCCAAACTTTTTTTATGGTAAATTGTAGGATACAAAGTGTCAATATCCTACCAATAGTTATCCATATGTAGAAATAGCTGCACAACTTATCATTAGTGCCTTGTTGAAGGTTTGGTATCAGCTGGCTTTAAATAACATATGACTAATTTTCCTCTTTCATGAAGTCATGCAATCATAAAGTGAGAAAAAGGAATAAAATAACCTTATGCTCATATTAAAACAAGGCAATAGATCCAAAATCATACTGTATATATTTCGGCCCTGGGCTTTCCTCAGCAGTCCCCACTGTTGAGGAAGGCCCGCGGCCGAAATATATACAGTGTGATTTTGGATCTAATTCTTCTTTAAAAAAAAAAGAATTTAAAGATCTATTTCTTTGTGAGCATAAGGTTATTTTATGCCTTTTTCTCACTCATAATCATGCTCAATGCAGCACTGCACCTAATCAAACAATCATAAAGTGTTCAAACATAATGGAGCCACAGGAGCACATCCAGATTAAGCCTGTGATGGGGGCGGGGGACATATCCAGAGGGGTACCACTTTGCCTACCAATGGCACCTCTAGCTGACAAATCTGAGGGCAGGATGTTGCATTCAAGCCTTCCCAAAGGGGAGCCTTTTCTTCTCAGAGGGGTGCCTCTGGCTGAAAGATGAGGGGTGCACTTGGGATTTCTGGAGGGGTGCCTTTCTTCCCAAGGGGGCACCTTTCCTCTCAGAGGGGTGCCTCTGGCTGAAAGGTGAGGGGTGCACTTGGGCCTTCTTGGGGGTGCCTTTTTCCAAGGGGCACTTTTTCCTCTCTGAGCAGCACATCTGACTGAAAAATTGTCCAAACATTCTATATTTTGTTGGCCAGAGAGGGATTAGCATGTACCTGAATTGTCAATAATGTTTTTGTTGCTGTTACTTGTTGCTTTAAGAGGTTATTTTAATGAATTTGACATTGTTTTCATAGTGAAATAATTACTTAATTCGGACATAAATACCTACTTCAACATACATTGTGTAATTCCCCATATAAATCGAGATAAAATCCATTCAAATCATGCTACGTTATCTTAGTCTAGGTTAGGTTAGGTTAGGTTATTTTATTTCGTTGTATTATTTATATATTCATATTTAATTTTTGAACTCTTGACCGTAAGCAGAACACGGCAGTGTAATAATGGCTTCATTGTGCACCGGTTGCGGTCTAGTTCCTCACAAAATTATTAAACTTTCTTTTGAAGATAATCAGGCAAGCTTATAATTTTTCAGAAAACACAGTGTACTTCCAAACCAGGTAATTTGTCCAAATTGTTCGAGGCCCTGGCATTTTTGTGCGAACAGGTGCAGGTGGGAGTGTTTTGTAACACGGCGTGTCCCCAAGACAGTCGTCATCAACCGTCGCTGACTTAAAAGTAATCATTTGCGGAGAAAATGAGTGGTCGCATCATGATTTTTACGTGAAGATACCCTGTACCTATTCAAAACAAAAAATCCCAAAAATCGCATTTTACCTAGTTCTGGAAATTTACCGATGTGACTACTCATTTTCGGTGCTGATGCTTCCTTTTCAATTTGGACGATGATGTCACATTGGTATGGTGTAATGATGTCATAGGTATGGCACTGAGGCTTTGACTGGCTAATGCTATGAATGGTTCACATACCTTAATGAGATGGTCAAAGTAGCTTAAACTAATCTAACCCAACCTGCTTACCTCTTGGTTTATCATAGGTATCATTTATATAATGTGCCATGAGTTTAGGTTGACTGTCTAATGCTACAAATGGTTCACATACCTTAATGAGATGGTCGAAGTAGCTTAACCTAACCTAACTCAATCTGCTTACCTCTTGGTTTATCATAGCTATAATTATATAATGTACCATGAGGTTAGGTTAGGTTAAACTACTTCAACCATCTCATTAAGGTATGTGAACCATTTGTAGCATTAGCCAGTTGAAGCCTCAGCACCATACCTTTGACGTCATCACACCATACAGATGTGATGTCATCGTTCAAATTGAAAAGTAAGCATCAGCACCAAAAATGAGTGGTTGCATCTCCTTAGTCATATTCATAAACATCATATTCTGAAAAACAAATAAAAAAATCCCAAAACACCTTTTATAAAAAAATTTACCATAAAACTATTTTGTTATTAAAAGTGATATCAGAATTAGATTTTGTCACTTTAATTTATGCAGATCATTATGCCAGGTCTTTTCCCTCTATCTTGTTCCTGAGATCACATGACATGGGAGCAAAAACTGCTGTAAAACCACCTATTCTCTGTAAATTTCCAGAAACAGGTAAAATACGATTTTTGGTAATTTTTTAAAAATACAGCATCGCAAGGAATTTCCGGCCCTTATCGACGGTCGCTGGCGTGGCATGTTGGGAGTATTCATTCTCGGAGATAATGTCGAATTAAGGCAGAAACATAAGGTTTTTGATGTCAAAGAGCAAATTGAGTGCATGAAGTGTTGAATGTCTTCTTTATCACATCTGTGACATACCAGGTATGGATAATTATATGTGATGTGCTTTGTTTGCAGTGAAGATTATGGTCGTGTATTTGTTCGCCAGCTGAAAAATAATCATTTGCTGAGAAAATGAGTGGTCGCATCATGATCTGTACATTAAAATATCCAGTATTAAAAAAAATTCACAAAATCGCATTTTACCTGGATGTGGAATAATACCCTATTCTCTGCAGAATAGCCCAGATACCTAGGTAGGTAGGGGGAGAGGGATTCTGAACACTTAATGCATTATGCAACAAATAGCTCTACTGCTGCTTGTGTATGGCTGAACCAGTAATTGCACTGTGTTTACTGAACACAAAAATGAACAAGGTATCCATAGTGGTGTGATATATTCAGAACACAAAAATGTTGTGCAGGATTACCTCACTGTAGCTGTTGTGGTACAAGCTATTAGTACCCACTAAAAATGCTGGTGTAATTGCAAAAAAAAATATTGAAAGTCACTTTCCTATGGTTTCCTTAAGCCAACTGCTCTTGGATGCCTAAAATGGTGCCTGTGAACTTTGCAAGCTCTGTACACAAATAATGGGTAGAACTATGCAATCAGACCTTCATATTCAGAGACAGGTCCATCATTTATGAATACCGCCATCTTTTTGTTATTTATGCGCTGAACATGATGTGGGAGACGTCCAAAGGTATGTGTTCAGGAAACAGAACGTGTTCAGATACCCCCTCTTTCCCTACCTACCTAGGTACAACCAAAATTTCTGAGTGGTCTATAAGATTTATTAAAATAATAGCTATGCACCTGGAACGATGATCACAGCAAGGTGGGCGAACTCAAGCATGGTACCTGTATACACATGCATACACATAAATACCGCGGTTCCAACCAATGTCCTGACCTGGAAAACACAACAACCCCGCCGTGCCTCCACAGAGCAAGCCTTCGACCACTTGTTTGTTTAGGGCGCTTTTGATTATGAACCTTGATGAACTTTGTTGTAGTAGAATTTGGTGTAACAAAGAGGAGGACAAATGTAATGACTTAGATATTTTAGGCTCTGAAGTGAATCTCAATTATTGTAAGATAAAACATGGCATGTGAAGCATAGAACGACTGAAACACATATTTCACGTTTTCATGTAAAATGTAATGCATCCATTAATTGGTCTTATTTAAAATATTGTGGTGAAATCCACGACGAGAAAGTGAAACACTATTTTGGGGTTAACTTCTACCGATATCTACGCTTAATTTTTGTTTCTCAGATAGGCATCAATGAACCGTGGAGCACCTCCAGCCGAATAGGAATTAATGACGTCATTAAATACTTGTGCAGATTTTATGAATTATCCAACTGGTTTTATGGAAAACTTTCGGGCTTAGTTGGTATAAAATACATTTTTTGAAAGCATAGGGTTAAATTTGTTTCAATATACGCCGAATTGATCTCCAAGACGTTCTTTGCCCTGATAATAGCCCAAGATTCGGTCACGTATGCACCATTTTGGTACCGCCCGTCACCACCGCAATTGTCGCAAGCACGCAACTGTTTGGTATATTCTGTCGCCTCCTTCGATTGTTCCTGGCGGTGTTTGGTGTCGAGCAAAGAATACATAGGGGAGTAGCCCGATAATAGTAAAAGCGGTGTGGTACGATGGAATGAAAGATACAGATTATCGTGGGGTGCAGTGTGAGAGACTGGATGTTGGACTCCATGGTCTAGAATGAATGCTCCATTGCTGCACACAGCTCGCAAGCTCGTGCAAACTCGGTGGGGTCTTTGTTACCCATGGCGATACCCTACTGTGATTCAGAGTAAATTCTAGCCAAAATTACTTGACTTCCTGCGATCTCAATTCTGAGAAGTGCTGAAACCTTCTCTGTCACAAGCTTATGCAAGTAACTGGAGATGGCACATTCACAACAAAACATCAATTGTAGCCTGGATGACATTGATCTCAATGCTTTAAAGGTGAGTTCCCAAACATCCATCCTTTTCTGTTTGGTATTCGGTGTAGTGAATGTCTCACTTGATATATGCACATTTCTGCATTAAATGCGGATTTCTTGTTAGTCCATTGCATCTGTATGAGCCTCTCACTACCTAATGTGAGTAACCATACCTCAGTGAGTGCATGCTTAAATAGCAAAGGTAGGTACCTACCTAGTTGGGTGCTTAGGTAGATACCTACTTACCTACATATGTATCTTTATGGTAGGTTGGATTTCATATTAATTATTTATGTATGCTGCATTTTATTGGAATGTTGTGTTTGTAACAATATTATTAACAGTTCTTTTGCACAATGGAGCAGTTTCTAAATTAAAAGCTGGGCTATTGGTAGCTTTTCACCATGGATACTGTTTACATATGATTGTTGTGTATATATCAATCAGAAGAAACTATTTTCATGAACCCAGTTGTATCAGATTCATTAGAGTTGACTTGATTTCCCCATGTTGTCATGTTCATCAGTACCTACCTGTGATAAGATGCATATGCTGGTTGTATGTTCCAACTTTGTACTCCATTGATTTTACACTGCCAGGAAGGTGTGATCATAAAAGAGAGTATAATAATACCTAGTAGCAGTATTGTATACCTACAATAGTGATGTTTACAGCTGCAGGTTACTCTTATTTTATCAAGGGAAATGCTGTGAAATCTTGGCCAAATATGCTAGAGATGAGTACAGCATGGATCAGGAATAAAATATGGTAAATCTGCAGTTTAAGATAATTTTTGATTTCTTGGAATTTCTTTTTCAATGTGATGTTTATTAAGGTGCTTAACATGTTATGACCACTAATTTCCTCTGCAAATGCATACTTTTCAGTTGGGGGGCAAAGTAACACCCAAAAAGGGGCTTGGAGTTGGGTAATATTGCATAAAAAGTGATATTCAAGATATAAGATAAAAGTAATATAACCTAACCTAGCCTGAACTGTTTTTGAAAAGAAAACTTGCATTTTTTAAAAACATTTCCCTATTTTTTGTGACAATTTGTCTAACTTGCAACAAAAGCATAACCTAACTTAACCAAACCTTACCCTTTGTATGCTTCATGGAGGTAAAACATGTATAAAATTTGTTTTGTGGTTACATTAATCTACAACATTACAAATATAGTTGGTATTGTTGAATATGCTCATTCAGAACAAAAGTAATCCCTGGATAATTCCTGCTTGCACTCTTCAACTTGACCAGCTTGCTGACCCATCTGGCTAGGTAGCCATAGGGTGATTTGCCAAAGTAATTTGGTTGACAAGGCCACAGTGTGAAAGAAGGGCCTATGCATTAACTCATCCTGTCCAGAGCTCAAATCCAAAATGTCCTGGTGTTTTCAATGTTGGAGTTCATAGGTTCATGCAAGCTGAATACTAGTGGTGTTGGTGGCTTGAATTCTTCTGTTAGCATCATTGCTGACGAAAAGTATTTTGGTACTAAAAGTGATGTGTGTGGCCAAGTGATGAAATAATATAGATGGCTGAGTGATCAAAATAAAGGATATGATATCATGTGGTCAAAGCATCCTTGAACTCAAATAATGAACTAACTGTGTAACAGTGCATGGTAAAGTGAGACTCATCCTGCATGGAAGTGATGTCAGAGTTGTGACCCATGTCTCCTGAAATATTTATGGTAGACATACCACAGTGTGTTCTGACAAGCATTTCTTGAGTGATAATATGCCCTAATCTTCCAGCCTGATGAGATGCAGCATTCATTTCCAGGAAAGTACTGGTGTAAATGCAGTTACTTGTTTCTGCTAATTAATATTAACTATTATTATTTGTCTACTTCTCTTTCTTGCTGGACCATACTGCAAGTCCTTGGTGAATCTTTGAATCAAATTTATGCTGGATGCTGACCTGATATTGCAGCATTGTATGCCAGTACTCTTAGTGTTGCATTGGCATTCTACATATCCCTTTGTTGCCATTTAATTTCATAATTTCTAATATATAATGCACTTTTCCAAAGCAGGATGCATCATTATGGAAGCCAGCATATCATTTTAATGTAGTGAAATTGATTTACTACTGTTCAATCTCATTTTTCCTCAATACTGAAAGATAAGTTGGTTGCTTTTCTTGTTTCCTAGTGGCATGTGTCTATTTTTGCCATTTTGGATATTCAGTGGTAAAAAGTGTTGTGCTCTAACTTATGGAAAGGACTACATCGGACCATATTTTCATTATAGAACTATGTAAATCCCAGTGAAAGGATGCATTTAATATTGGATCTTAAAAAAACGATCCCAGATTCCTGAGACCTTGAAAGGCTAGGCTAATCATTACATGTTTCTATTTTAGAAATACTCACTTTATTTATTGATGTATTATGCCCTGTAAGCCACAGGCACATTTATTTATTTGTTTCCCATGTATTGCTCAAGTCAGCAAGTTAAAATCTCAAAGATGATGATCTACATGTGGAAACTGTGCATAATATAACAAGTATGCCTAGCCTATGCATGATCACATAAGAAAGCCACAAAGCATGCAGTGATATAGGAGAAAAAGTGATGCTAGATAAACAGTGATTTAGTTGATCAGATATAATTTGTATGCTTTTTATACATATAGGAGTATACAAAGTGAAAATGCAATTGATGCCATGGCTGGTGCATTTGCCATCCTGGTAGGTTAGTTGATTAGAATGCTAGCCTGCACTGGTCTCCCCTCTCCTGGCAAGATGGGGTTGAGTTGCTTCACATGCTTACATTTAGCCCCCAGCTGTGAGGGTCAGTTGGCAACTGGCCATTAAGGTGGGGGATGAGTTACATTTAGGTTTAGGTGCACTGATGGCACATCTTGGTCAAAATTACTCCACTAAGCTGGAATTCATGGCATGGCACTATAAAAGTGGACTACAGAAGTGAAGGGATCTCTTTGTTACTGGTACTGGTATATACCATATGAACTAAACATTGATGGCCATTTTGGAGTCCACAATCAATAGCAACTAACCAGTGAATGCTGAGCTGGTGTGAGTGCTGGAGATTCTGGAGGGAGTGCTAGGGTGAGTCCAAGGAGATAGCTGCATAGTTATGGTGAATTATTCAAGCCTTATGGGTTAGGTGTTTGAAGCAGGTCCTAAGATCACTGTGGGTATAGCATTTGTTTTTGTCTCTCTAAATGTTCAGCATATTATAGTTTTCCTCAGTGTTTGGTAATTAGGCCACAGTTATGGGGGAATTTCATAGTGATGGAAAGTTTTCAACAATTGAACATGAAGTCACTCTGATAACTGATGCTATCTAGCTTAATTGAAATGTGAGTATGCAGTATATGTTGCTGGGCAATGCGATTTTCCCGTCTAGCACATTCATGTTGCCTATTTAAGATAGCAGGTAAATTACACTGAAATTTAGTTTTATGAAGTTCCTAGGAACTTCATGTTCCTTGAGTGAATCTTCTTCACTTCATGAGTTTCACTTCAAAACTTCAAAACTTCTTCATGAGTGAATTTTCCAGATTGCTGATCATTTAATATCATTGCTATTTACTCATCCACACTAGGGGTGGATCCAGGGATTTACATGGAGGGAGGAGAGGGCCACTATTCTGGAGATGTGCCTCATCCTATGTGGTGGAAGGCACTGTTCAAGTCCATGGAGAGGCACCATTGGCTGACATGTTGAATGAGGAGGGGGGGGGGGGGAAGGTAAAGGATCGCCACTCCTCATGTGTTGAATGAGGAGGGGCGATCCTTCACCCGTGCCTCCCGAAGGATCGCCTTTTCCCGATCAGAGGGGCGCCACCATTCCATGGGAAGAGGCTGATGCCCCTGTGCTCCCCTTGTATCCACCCCTGTTCCACATGCAGTTGATGTTCTCAGGTTGCTACTGTGATGTGTTTATTCAGATATGTTGTATGCTGCTCAGAATTTGACCAACTCCCAAGGGGACAAGTGGTCTAGGGGTTAGATGCTCGTCTCACAATCGAAAGATTGTGGGTTCGAATCTCACCTGTCGCTACTCTTCGCCCGCGACCAATCGGTGTGAGAGATTGGCGACGCTACATGAGTCAAACGGTCGACGTGTCGTAAAACCAATAACCAACCGACCAACTCCCAAGACGTTAATTAAATTCGCAATGAACTGATAATTGTTCCATGGTTGTGTTTGACACCTTCCGTGGTTGTGTTTCAGGCAAGGCAGGTTTAACGTCAGTCAGGACAATGGAAGTAATTGCACCATTGACTTTTCTTCCTAGTCTTCAGGATTATGAACCTGATAAGGTTAAATGGTTGTGAACATGTCCTCCACCAAAACTGGTTTGGTGTTTTCTTTTTTGAACCTCACTGTCAGATAGAAGAATATGTGATGGAGGGGGACACAAATGGCATTGGTAAGAGGAAATGAAAGGAGTATAATTGGTGGCCTAAAATGCATCGAAAATATATCAAAATACACATATGGTTAAATTTGACATTGCAAGTCAATGTTGCATGCTGTAGAAACATACACATGGGCTGTGATACCAGTTCCATCAGTGCTGATTGGCTGGGAGACTGTTAACGTTACCGAGCGGCGAACATTCGTAAGTACTGCCACGTCCTGGCATGATTCAACCAAGCAAATGTATTGCCTTTT
Source organism: Ashinkailepas kermadecensis (assembly GCA_034440615.1). Classification (NCBI taxonomy): domain Eukaryota; kingdom Metazoa; phylum Arthropoda; class Thecostraca; family Neolepadidae; genus Ashinkailepas; species Ashinkailepas kermadecensis. The sequence continues at coordinate 48,843 of JAOTOM010001616.1, read as the reverse complement.
GTGATTCTTGGACCAAAAAAGTTTCACGCGTGATGCATTTATCGAGCTGTCAGGTTGTATTTATCGATGCAAACACTCGCCAGGAATGAAATAAGCAAGTTGGGTAGTCTGTCAAGTATCACCTTGCTTTCTTATTTTCTAAATAAAAGAAGATAAAGTTGATTTGGTATCTCCACATTCGTATTACCTAAAACTAACGTGATTACCAAATTTAAGCATTGCATTCCTGAGAGCCTGGTTCAGGTCATGGGTCTGGGAGCATTCCTAAGTTTCGGGATAAAGTAAAAATATTTATAGTCGCATATAGCTAAAAACATCAACTGCATAACTCATGTTATGTTGTCATTTACTTCTACAAACCAACGTTTGGTTCATAATTGAACAATTATCAATTCGTCCAATTTGACGCTGGCTTGCGTAAAAAGATGGGTTCTCGGAACTGATTTATTGTCGTCAACACGAGATGACCAACCACCCATATTACAATGATGTGTCTACATTTCCAGTAGGACCTGGAATACAATCTTATACTTCAGTCCATAATTTTAGAACATTGACATACCTGTTTTATTCTGACCATCTGTTTTGTTTTGAACATTTGGCAATGTGCCAGTGCAATGACAGAGAACACATGTCTCACAGGGGCCGAGAGTGGTCGAATCGTCATACGCACGGGTAGCGGGACTGTTTATTGGTGTGTGTCCGCCGAGGATCGTTCGGGCTGTATAACCGACGCTGGGACCTCAGTATCACCATGCCGCCCCAAGACAGCAGGGCGGCGGCGCTGTTCGTGTTCCTACACCACTGTTCGGGTGGGGGGCGGTGGTTCAGTCGGTAAGAAGTTGAACTCTTGATCTTAAGATCGTTGGTTCGAATCCCACAATCGGCGGGATTACCGAGTCCACCCGCAACCAACCGGCGTGAGAGGCTGGCGACGCTATGCGATCCAGCGGTCGGATGCGTTGTAAAAGAACTCAAGTACCACCACCAATGCTCGGGATCCTACACCATTGCTCGGGATCCCACACCACTGCTCGAGATCCCACACCGCCGCTCGGGATCCCACACCACTACTCGGTATACCACACGACTGCTCTGGATCCCACACAACTGCTCGGGATCCCACACAACTGCTCGGGATCCCACACCACTGCTCGAGATCCCATACCGCCGCTCGGGATCCCACACCACTACTCGGTATACCACACGACTGCTCTGGATCCCACACAACTGCTCGGGATCCCACACCACTGCTCGAGATCCCACACCGCCGCTCGGGATCCCACACCACTACTCGGTATACCACACGACTGCTCTGGATCCCACACAACTGCTCGGGATCCCACACCACTGCTCGAGATCCCACACCGCCGCTCGGGATCCCACACCACTACTCGGTATACCACACGACTGCTCTGGATCCCACACAACTGCTCGGGATCCCACACCATTGCTCGAGATCTCACACGACTGCTCGAGATCCCCACCACTCCAGAGCGTGCTGGGAGGCGATTCCGGCGAGAGATTGTTGTTTCAAGCGTCACCTGTCGCTGCCGTCGCCCGCGACCGATCGGCGTGGGAGATTGGCGACGGTATATAGCCAAAGCAGTCGGCGCGTCTTCACAATCAATAACGCACCAACGGTTCTGGTATGTTGTAGTGGTGTACCGTGGCGTTTGAAGTAAATGTTTGTTGGTATGCTGGGAGTATTTTACTTATGCTTTGGAATCCCCGAGTTGGAGAGGTTTGTCGTGCCTTGCAATTCTGGGAGGATAGCGGTCTTTGTGTGTCTGACATCAAAGACTCCTTGTACTTTCCAGCCAGATATTTTTGTCAAATAACGAGTTAGTAGTGATTGCGAAACAGCTCCTTTCAATCTTCTTGAGGAAGAAGAGTGGATGTTTTTCCGGAGATGATACAGTTCTAGATACTAGCAATCTAAGACAGAGCCGTTTTTAAAACCCTGTATTCTGGCGCCCTTTGTTGATGTATTATGCATTCTAACCTACATGGGGCAGACGTGTTGGTATGGTCTCAGTAATGTGCGTCTGGTCGCTCGGTGCAGATTAGTGCGCGTGGCATGTTTTTGGCGTGGCACGGGTGCTGCTGTTGGCGATTATAGTATTAGGCGGGTTCTCACAACATCAAACTAGGTCGTCTTTCAGTGTGCACAAAAGGGAAACTGTACGGTTGATATCCGCTGAATGTTGTGATTGCAAATTGGTCGTTTGGTGGCGGCAGCCGCAGCGATTTAGCAAAAAGTGTGTGCTGTTGTCCGCATTAAGCCGCGGACTCTGGCCGTGACCAGCGTGAGCATGCCACAAAACACGCCGTCGGGAACTTGGCCTCGTTTGCTTTTGGTCTAACCGTCGTATTGCTTCGCTTGTTCTCAATAGGTGGCGCACGTTGACAGATGATGATTGTGACAATAGCACGGGAAGCGTGGAGGCAGCCGGAGTTTTGTGGTATTTTTGCATTCGGCTGTGTATGAGCTGCTGGGAAATAACTGACTTGCAAACGCCTTCTACTCGCATAGTTCTGGACGCTCGCCGGCATCACTGGGCTGCTGTGAGCACATTTTGTTGTTGTTTCATTCGCCTGCGTTGACACAGCTTGTCGTGTATGCGTCACATGGTGTGTGCCTGTTCTCGGTGGTGCACTTGGTACATCACTGGCTGAGTGCTGTTCTTGTGCTGCCAGCGCCGTATCAGGTGTGAGCAGACGGGCCATGGTACGGAGGCCCTGGCCAAGCTGCACTAGCGCCGCGCCACGCCTGACCACCGTGTCAGGTGTGGGCTCGCGGGCCACGGTGCAGCGGCCCTGGTCAGGCTGCACTACCGCCGTTGCTCCGTCCTGACCGCTGTCTTCGTTACAGGATCCAGCCGGAATATTCGACCTGATCGAGGTGATCGGCAATGGCACCTACGGCCAGGTGTACAAGGTGAGGTGACGGACGGCTATCATGCACCAGTCGCTTGTCCGGGTGGGGGGGTCGTCCGATTCGGTGTTAACGTTCTGTCCCGGGGTCGCAGTGGCTCGGTCGGCAGGGTGTTGGACTCTTGCCTGTAAGATCGTGGGTTCGAACCCCACAATCGGCGGGATTACCGAGTCCATCCGCGACCAATCGGCGTGAGAGGCTGGCGATGGTGTGTGACCTAGCAGTTGAATGCGTCGTGAAGAACCCAGTGAGTTCTGTCCCGGTGTTTGGTGTTCGTTGGTCCGGACTGCTGCCTGCAGTGCAATGCCGATACGGCCACGCTTAAAGGCAATGGACGGCTTGATACGGCCACGCTTAAAGGCAATGGACGGCTTATTCAAAACAAAGTTTACCCAGGAAATGCAATGCATTCTACGCTTCAGCTTTAATCACATCACGAACATCATTCCGCTGAAACCTGGAGTCGAAATGGACTATATTTATGCGTTGAAGGTACATCAACATCCAGTTGTCCGCCGGACTACTTTAGGAGTGACAAGGTAAGAATCTAGGAGATTTGAGCCACTCTTCGACAGAAAAGGGAAAAGTGATCCTGTTGACAGCGACAAATATATCTGCGGCCGTGTGTGCAATTTGGCTAGTTTTGCGATTCCTTTCCCTACCTAACTTCGGAATATAATATTAAAATCACGGGAAACCTTATGTCATCGATAATCCTTATTCACAAACCATAATCCAATCATACGTAATCCCGTTCATTTTATGCAATGACTGCGTAGCATCATCTATCCATTCGCTACGCTACTTGTTGCGCTGCAATGGCACGTGCGTAATTCGGTGATATCAAGAAAACCCTCAGCGAGAGATAGGGAATTACATGTTTCACGTACAATTGCTAATGTAATAAGCATACTGTATGGGCGCAAAATGACCAATGCAGTCGACGCGCTCTAAAGCACAAATCCACCACCACCAATAAGCATACTGTAAACATAATGTAATAATGCTAATGTGACGGTGGGGTGGGGGGACCGTGGACCAAACATCACACAGGGGGACGGACTCCAGCGGGGAACAGACCGAGGCGGGACTCGGCCGGCGGGGCGGAGGTGGGGGCTCGGCGAGACCGTGGACACAACACCACACAGGGGGACGGACTCCAGCGGGGAACAGACCGAGGCGGGACTCGGCCGGCGGGGCGGAGGTGGGGGCTCGGCGAGACCGTGGACACAACACCACACAGGGGGACGGACTCCAGCGGGGAACAGACCGAGACGTGACTCGGCTGGCGGGGCGGAGGTGGGGGGCTCGGCGAGACCGTGGACACAACACCACACAGGGGGACGGACTCCAGCGGGGAACAGACCGAGGCGGGACTCGGCCGGCGGGCGGCGGCGCGAGTGTGGGGCGTGGTGGGACTGTGCGGTGTCGGGTAACACTCGGCGGTCGGGCAGAGTTGGCCGCTCTCCAGCCGCCGGAGCAGCCGACACCGGTGCAGGCGTGGCTGCGGACGGGTCCAGGATTTCCCGAGTGATGCGTGCCTCTGAGGAGACGCCAGAGTCGGTCATAGGTGTAAAATAGACCGAAGGTCGAGACGCTCTTTGTGGTCGTGCCGTTTGTAAGAATGTCGGATGTGCAGAGAAGCTGGCTCCAGGGTGCGATGACGAGGTAGAAAGGCGCGGAAGTTGTTCGTTTCGACTGTATTAAAAAGGTGCCTAACTGACCGGATCTGCCAGGTGTAGAGAGGCGGCATCATCCCCCTCCCCGCCCCCGTCAACCCCGCTTCGCTTGACTAGTGGTGTGGCTGTGGTGCCTCGGCCCAAGTTAAGCCGCCATCTGGCGCTGCTCTTGCTCCCTCATACCCCGCATCCCTGCGACAGGGCACTTGAAGCATATTCGCGACATTGAGATGGAGTTGCGGTGCGTGCAAGGCACCTCCGAACGACCTGATAGCACATACTAAGCACTTAAAAAAGTGCAACGTTGAATTTTGACTGAAAGATAGGCTGGATATTATCGCTCCCCTCCTCATAAACAGTGCTGCTGTAGGACAGCTGATTATGGATCGAAGACCTTGCACCAACTGACACATGTAGCCTGTGATATGCCATGTGTCAGTTATCCTTGTATGTGATTATATTGTGTTTCGTTTCCAAGCTTCGCGTGCAGTGTTCCCGCGAGAGCTGGGTTAGCCACAAGCAGTAATCGTCACCATTGACAGCTGTGTATATTTATATTGTGATCCCCAAAGCACAATTGATGCGATCTGCTCCATGCCACCACAAGGGCCTGCAGCTGTCGCTGCCCAGCTGGACCAGGGGCGTGCCTTGCTCCAGCACGCAAACGTTCAGGAGTAATTTCGTGTTTGCTGCTAACGCTTTCCAAAAGGTTCCGTGATTGTTGGACTTGGCCCAGCCAACCAATTTGCGATTAAGATGGAGCAGAAACAGATCCATATCGGACACGGAGCGGCCGTACGTTGGCAGCACGACAAAGCATGATGAACATTCGTGCCGACGGTTCCGCCTGGATGCAGAATCATCTGCTGACACGGGATGGCTCATGTTGGCTGAGCGATCGACACGGGATGGCTCATGTTGGCTGAGCGATCGACACGGGATGGCTCATGTTGGCTGAGCGATCGACACGGGATGGCTCATGTTGGCTGAGCGATCGACATATGTGCCACGAAGCGTGCCGAGTACATAGTCTGAAAGAAAAAAATAGTGTAAGTATGGAACAAACTAGCTCTATACCAATACAACGACTAAGGAAGTCGAGTATCATAAGGCCAAATTTATTGAACTGGTTTTGATGACTTATATTAAATGAACAGAGCCGTGAAATTAGAAGAATAAAACGGGAACCAGCACTTTACAGCAGTCTCCTTTGAGCTCCCGTAAACAAAGTTTCGGCGTCATGATCTGGCGTCCCTGAGATGGAATGTGAAAACACTCAAATGTACGACCGGTTTCCACGTTTATCATTCTATATTTTGTCGTCGTGTCGGCAATGTCATCAAAATTGTGTCAACCAGTGCTACTTTTTAAAGCACAACCGAACTTTATCCCTGTTACATCATCCATTATTTCGTTGATTATTTAAAGTCATAAAAATCATAAAGTATTAAGGCTTAATAAGAGCCACAGGGGCCCATCTGGGTTAAGCCTATCTAGAAAAGGTACTATAAATGTACATACTCTCACCCCAATCAATCCCTTATCCGAAGTTCCTAGGAAGCTATATATCCCAGCCTATCTAGCACCATTCACTTGCTATTGCATAACACCCTCAACAATTACAAGCTCCTCCCATCATACCCATTGTGCTACCATAGACAATCTCATCAGTATCACATCCCGAAGGAAGGTGCTGAATCCACTGCTAGGTACACCCTATATAAAGTTATAAAGCGTTTAGACTTAATAAGAGACTCACTTGCTATTGCATAACACACTCAACAATTACAAACTCCTCCCAACTCCCAACTCCTCCCTGTCGATCAACCCTCCCTGGAATACAGAAAAACAAGCCCCCTATTCTTATAATAATTGTCGATGCCGTTTTTAAAGATGTTCAGTGTGTTGCTACTGACAATGGTTCCTGGCAGCTGGTTCCAGTGTTCTACTACCCTGTTGGTGAAGAAAGACTGTCTTAACCTTGTCCTGCTGTGATTAACTTTAATTTTGAATTGATGACCTCTAATTGCATCATTTCTGTTAAATTCAAACATTTCTCTGAGATATCCCTGTTCCTGACCATGAACAAATTTAAAAACCTCGATGAGATCTCCTCTCAGCCTTCTATATCTAAGTGAAAACATATTCAATTTCTTCAATCTTTCCTCATATGCCAGGTTGCCTATACCATTAACCATTTTTGTTGCCCTCTTTTGTACTCTCTCTAAAAGCCAACAATCTTTCTCATAACTAGGGGACCAAGCTTGGACACAGTATTCCAAATGTGGCCTGACATATGCACAGTAAAGCTTCCTGATGACCTCCTCACTTTTGTATGACACATTCCTCTGTATTGCCCCAAGCATTCTTAGTGCCTTCTTCCTGGCTTCTTTGGTCTGTTCTGATGCCCACAATTTTGTGTTCAAAATAACACCCAAGTCCTTTTCCTGCTGAGTCACAGATAGTACTTGGCCACCCATCAAGTATGGAGCCTTCATATGCTGCCTACCTACATGCATGACTTTGCATTTATCAAAATTAAACTTCATTTGCCATTTTTCGGACCACTTCACAAGCTCGTCTAAGTCTTTCTGCAGCAAAACCTGCTCATTGTGCCCTGTTATTGCCCTAAAGATCTTCAAATCATCCGCAAATTTCAAAACCTTACTGCTTAGGCCACATTCAATGCTATTCACATATATAATAAACGATAGTGGCCCCAGTACCGACCCCTGGGGGACTCCACTAAGAACATTTTGCCATGATGACTTTGTACCATTTAGCATCACTCTCTGCTGTCTATCTGAAAGCCACACCTCTATCCATTTTAGGATGCTACCTGCAATACCATGGACCTGAAGTTGCATCATTAACCGTTTATGGGGTACCTTGTCAAAGGCCTTACTAAAGTCAAGATATGCTACATCAACCTGATTTCCCTGATCAAATTGTTCTGTAGCAAAATTCAAAAAGTCCAAGAGATTTGTGAGGCACGATCGCCCTTTTCTAAACCCATGTTGAGTATCTTGAATCAATCTGTTTCCTTCCAGAAAACTAACTATTCTATCCTTGATAATTGATTCGAGTACCTTGCAGACTAGGGATGTGAGGCTTACTGGCCTATAGTTTTCAACTTTCCCTCTTTCTCCTTTCTTGAAAATAGGAACTACATTTGCCCTTTTCCATTCTGGTGGAATTTCATTTTGTGAAACTGATCTACAAAATATTATACTAAGTGGAATTGCCAGTTCCTTTTCAGTCTACGTCTGGCGATTTCGACGTCTTCAGCTTAAAGCCTACTACATGGAAAATGAAAAATGCGTTATTTTGTAGTGATAAAGAATATAATATTTGCCACCAAAAAGGGGAAGTGTGAGTGGAAAATGAATCCGTATTGAGTAACGCTTTCCTCTTAATCTGGTGGATTTTGAGACACCGTGAAAGTCTGATAACATAAAAAAAAACAGGACGGGGTGGGTTATGTGAAAGGAAAAAAATGTGGCCTTAGCCAGAGAGCGTTTCGAACATTGCACTCATCTGTCGTGAAGACGCTTCGCACAGTAGGATAGTGTTGCTGGGGCTGATAACAGCTGGTAGGTACGCCAAATCTTCACATTGTTTAGTTGCTCACGCTTCTTTTATTGTGTTTTTTTTTATAATTGTTACCTGATGTTCGTAGCCTGTTCACTATTTTCACCTTTTCGTTTCCGGATGTTTTTTTTCTCTCCATATGTCACTCATATTACTACACAATAATGGTACTGCGACTGGGGATTCAATAGATAATAAGTTCTACCTCAGCAGTTAACCATCGTGTGCCGTTGTGTTCTCCATGCTTTTCGGCGATCATTCGACGTGAGATATGGCGACTCCTCATGATCTACGTGCCCAGATGTCTGTTAGAAAACCTCATGCTTTTTCCTAGTGATGACGTCATATAAATTCTCGGAACGCTCACACCAGTTGTGTTGTTTTCCCAAATTTCGCCGCTGTTGATCCTCTCCCGAAGAAAGTTGGATTTCCCGAAAATTGCGAAGCATTTTAAGTTGTATGCGGAGGAACGTCCTCGCGTCTACGGTTATTTAGGATGTTATTAATTTTTTTTTACAGGGACAGTGTCTGCAGGATGTTCATTGCCGCCGTTTGCCCTCACCGGCAAACAGCGTTTTGCCGTTTTGTTCTTCATAAACTGGCACCCCAGATTATATCACACATTACGCTAATCTCTCCTTGCTGCCTGATCATTGATACGAGGCCTCTGCTGGACGAGTTTGAGCTTGTGCAAACGCTGTTAGATCGAGTAAACATCACGAACCACTTTAGTGTACAGCAAGTGCCGCGGGTGGGTGCTTGCCCCGCGGCTGCTCCAGTGCATCTGCTCATGGCGTCAACATTACCACATCTGGTGCAGAGAAGACCTCCACTGTTAGACGGACCATGTGGGATTATGACACGTCCGTGCGGGGCTTGAAGCCGACGAACATCGGCTGGACAGCTGCAGCCGTGGCGCCAGGATTTGTTTGGATTCGGCGCTTTTGCCGCCGTCCGTGACGCTGGGGTGGAGGATGGCTCAGTCATTAGCCAGCTGCCGGCGTCCCGTGCACGTATCGCGGCGTCAGTGGGCAGATCACGCCTGGCGTTACAAATCCCACCGACTGTAGGTGCCGGTCGGTGTCGTGCTGTGCGGCGGTCGTTCTGTGCGGCGGTCGGCTAATCGTGGGACGCCACAGGCCCCGGCCGTCCCGAGACACCGACCGCGCGGTGTGCAGACGAGGGGTGGCCAATGCGCCGGCCATGCCATCCACCGTTGTCGTCGTCGTCGGATGTCGTGCCGAGCCGGACGATAATCACTATCTGCTACTGTCGGGCACGCGGCGGTCGCGCCGCCGATGCTCGGCTGCGCGGTGTGCTGTCCCGTGTCGGACGTCGGCGTGGCTGTTGCCAGATCGCTCTGGCAGCTGTCACGCCGGTGCATGTCACTGGCGCACGCGACACAACGCTCCCATGACTGATGGCACCGCGCAAACCGCAGAGCAAGGGTGCATTGTGGGCAGTGTGGTGGACAGAGGTGTATCCGAGACACCTCCATCCCCCGTCTTCCGTATTGACATTGTATGTATTTTAATAGCCTCCCAAAGCCCCATGACGAAAATTTAGTTTCGAAATTATTTTTTTCTATACCTTCCCATCCCCTGAGTAGTTTCCTTTGTTCATGTTCATTTGTTGAGAAGCTTTCTTCAAATCTCCTTTCTTTCAGAAAATCGTCGGTGTGATCGTCTTGACTGTAGACGAGGAAAGCACACATTGGAATATGTATATGGATGAATATGAGCAGTTGCACTGCCGACGCTACTTTCCGTAGCTGTGCATTCTCACTAGTTTTCTCATATGCGTACATCGGCCAGTTTGCCACGATGCGTGGCTCGGTATTCCATTACGTTTTTCGTCCGATCGTATCGTATATTCATCTTTAGGCGTATGGTCCATTCCCAAGCCGATTTTGGTTCAAGTCAGCTTGCAATTGACGAACAGAGATGGACACTGATGCAGGTGCAAGTATCGGGCACCGACGGTGCTGAAACAATGTTAAAGTAATCATTTTTATTCAGTTGTGAATGTTTGCCACCCAGAACATTACCATGTGCGCTGTATGACCAACGCAGTCGATGCGCCCCTAAGCCAAAATAACCAACTAGAACATTACCATCTCCGGAAAATTATCCAATCCTTTTTCGCCAAGAGATGGTGCAATGGAGTTGTTTGAAAACGGCTGGCAACCTATTGATGTTTGATACTGATGCCCGAAACCGATTGAGAAGTGCACAAAGGACTTCTTTATGTCAGAAACAGGAAACAAATATAATCTCGGAATTGGAATCCCACATTTTTGCTCTCCACATCAAGGATTCCAAAGCTCCCATGCTTTGGAACCCCCAGTGGACCGCAGCAGCATTGTGCAGCACCTACCCTACATGGTTAAACATTGAGCGCATTCGGCTGCCAATGGGCGTGATGAATGGGTTCTCCTACCAGTGACGCGACCGCTGCATTGATTATCCTTCCAGTGACGCGGCCACTACATGGGTCCTCCTCCCAGTGACGCGGCCACTACATGGGCCCTCATCCCAGTGACGCGGCCACTACATGGGTCCTCCTCCCAGTGACGCGGCCACTACATGGACCCTCCTCCCAGGGACGCGGCCACTACATGGGCCCTCATCCCAGTGACGCGGCCACTACATGGGCCCTCATCCCAGTGACGCGGCCACTACATGGGCCCTCCTCCCAGTGACGCGGCCACTACATGGACCCTCCTCCCAGGGACTCGGCCACTACATGGGCCCTCCTCCCAGTGACGCGGCCACTACATGGTCCTTCCTCCCAGTGGCACGGCCACTACATGGACCCTCCTCCCAGTGACGCGGCCGCTACATGGGCCCTCCTCCGAATGACGCGGCCACTACATGGGCCCTCCTCCCAATGACGCGGCCACTACATGGGCCCTCCTCCCAATGACGCGGCCACTACATGGGCTCTCCTCCCAGTGACGCGGCCACTACATGGGTCCTCCCCCCAGTGACGTGGCCACTACATTGGCCCTCCTCCCAGTGGCACGGCCACTACACGGGCCCTCCTCCCAGTGGCGCTGCCGCTGCCTGGGTCCTCCTCCCAGTGGCGCGACCGCTGCCTGGGTCCTCCTCTCAGTAGCGCGGCCGCTCAGAACGTCTGCCCGCACCTCCCTAAGGCATAGCTGTCACCAGGTGTGCGGCTTTGCTTGACGTCATCAGCAACGACCCGGTGACGTTGCCAGACATGACCTGACGGCGTCGTCTGCCCGGCCGGGGCCGGTTACGTGCTCGAAACATAACGGACCCACGAGGTGCACCACCGACTGCAGACAGGCTGAGTAAACACTAGAGGCGGCCGTGTGGGCATATGGTAGTCAAGTCACGGCGCCGCGCCGTCACAACCTTGGCTAAACGGGACCGCAGTCGACTGGAAACCGGCGAGATCACATGGCCGTGGTAGATCGCAATGCTGTCAACAATGGAGGGTTTATCGCATTCCTGAAAACCGAGCCATGTCGCTTCTCTCCTTATTTGTTCAAGTAATATGCAAAATAGTGTTGTGCAACGCGCTTGCTTGTCTGTAGGTCCGGCTGTTGTCAGTCTTGCTCTGTGACTGCGTCCATCTGGACCCCTACGCGTCCATGTGTGCCGCTGGCAGGCTTAGTCGGCTGTCTTCGCAGGGGCGGAACCGACGTTGGCAGGGGGAAAATGTGCTGATAACCAAAAACGCCGCCCAAATGTTCACCAAATTTGGTATGTCTGTTTGAGACTTGGTTAAGGTTTCAGTTTTTAACGTTAAAAGGTGTCATGAATTGGTCAAATGGTACGATTTTTCTTCTCGCAAGTTTTTTGGATTGGGTGATTCTCAACGCACTTTATGTACGATCACGGCTAATAGCGCCGCCCACACTGTTTCACCGGTGGGCCGGGGGATTGGGAAATGTTCTGAGTGGTGCTAGTGTTGAACCCGGGACCTCTGGTACCCAGAGCTCAACACCTTAACCACTCGGCCATCCCGCCCGTTCTCACAAGTTTAGTATTTTTGGGAACAACGTGACTCTGCACCCTCCCTCGGATCCGCCTTTGGTGTCGGTCCAGCAGTGCCTATCTGCATTCATTTGAGAGCGTCGGCGGCGACGCTGTGTATCTGCGATGGTCTACGGCTAACTTGACCCACTTGGGACAAGTTTTTTGTCCTCTGGTCCTTGAGTTTCACGTGTTGGTTTTTGTTCCTCCGGACCGTCCGTGTAAGACTTAAATCCCTGCAGGTTCATCTGGGCCAATTGTACCAATGCTGGTGCAGTTGGATCTGTCTGGGTCAATTTCACCCCATCCTGGACGATGGGAACGGGTCCATAGAGAACCGTCTCGATGCACGGTTGCCTGCCCTATGCTCCACCCGCCACGCTCCGCAGGCAGGGATATTCCATTAGGAGGCCGACTGGACGTTCGCTGGCTCATTGTGCCTGCTACGTTTATCGCCCATCTGCCGCCATGTCGCTCCCAGTTGGTGCTGTTCGTTTTGAGAAAACGTCATGTTTCTACGTGAGAGGCAACGTTTCCAGCATGCTGGGTCCGTTTGCGGCCAGTTGTTCCCAAACGGTTTGTGTGTCATGAATAAGTTGCCGAATGACGCATTTGGCTCGGACTAAGATGGAGCTGCGACGGAATAACCAGGTTTATTGAATGCTGGTTTGTAGGCTGCGCCAGAACTCGACCATAGGCCTCTTGGTCGTTCAAGATGGTTCAAGTGGGGATGGACCCCCTCTTCCACGTGTTGCCGTGAGCTTCCAGCCACCTTCATTCATTCATTAACTCAACCCAAATTTGGCTCCTTTGGGCTGCGGTTCGTTCATGCTCGTAATGGCAGCGTATTGGGATTTGAAGCCATTAGTTACTCCTACCACTTGCTACACGTGCATTCTTGAGTCTTTGGCATCAGCCTATCCAACATATTTTGGCGTATTGGTCATTTTCTTTATTATTATTTTTGTTGTTGGGGGGGGGCGCACAGTCAACAATTCGCTCCGCCGTAAATGGGTACTTTATCGGTACTTCTTAGGCACTTCTTGAATTTTAGTTTTTATCGACCAAGCATAAACAGTGGATGCTTCCTTCGGTCAAGTGCTACACATTGATGATCATTAGCGTCGTGTCAGTGCTTTTTTTTCCCTGATGATTGGATACCAACTCTTTCCTTTGAAAAGTAAAACGCAAGCTTAGACGTGCCCGGACAGCATGCACTTGGGCAGGCTCAGACAGCACATACTTGGACAGGCTCAGACAGCACACACTTGGACAGGCTCAGACAGCATGCACTTGGACAGGCTCAGACAGCACACACTTGGACAGGCTCAGACAGCACACACTTGGACAGGCTCAGACAGCACACACTTGGGCAGGCTCAGACAGCACACACTTGGACAGGCTCAGACAGCATGCACTTGGACAGGCTCAGACAGCATGCACTTGGACAGGCTCAGACAGCACACACTTGGACAGGCTCAGACAGCACACACTTGGACAGGCTCAGACAGCATGCACTTGGACAGGCTCAGACAGCACACACTTGGACAGGCTCAGACAGCACACACTTGGACAGGCTCAGACAGCACACACTTGGGCAGGCTCAGACAGCACACACTTGGACAGGCTCAGACAGCATGCACTTGGACAGGCTCAGACAGCACACACTTGGACAGGCTCAGACAGCATGCACTTGGACAGGCTCAGACTTGGACAGGACAGGCTCAGTCTTACTTTTTATTACTTTTTTACTTTTTTATTACTTAAATTACTTTTTCATCAACTGTGCATATGAAAGAACTGCATTGCTCGGAGCTAGTGCCGGATGAAGCAAATCTTGAGTTTGGCACGTGCGGATGAAAAAGCCAGAACCATAGGAATTAACCACAATACTTCTACCAGGTACAACAAGGCACGGAATTAGTAGTCGAAGATGACAACTTGTGATTTCCCAGGCAAATGAGCAAACACTATTTTTTTTTCGCTGGTGTAGTACTACTGTAGATCACTTTCCAGGAAGGTGCATGGTCAGACTGCGGACAGTCGCGAGGTTTCCGTATTTGTCGCGATGTTTCCGTACTTGTCACGGTTTACATTTGATGTCTGGCCGCCGTCGGACGGTGGTCGCCGTCGGCCGGGCGTAGTGTGCACGTTGGGAAGACGGTAGCCATTGGATCCGGTGGTGTGTGGTGTGTGGTGCGGGGCTGGGTTCCGCCACGGAAGCCAAAGCCGTCCCCGGAACCGGCTGACCATGGGACGCTTCGTGTGACGTCATGGCATGGCAGTACGTGGCGCGGGTAGAGTGGCTGCATTACCAACTCAACGGCCTGAACTACCGTGGGACAGTGCTCATATAGACCCTGCGGTGTAGCATGGCGAGACTTGTCTTTAAAACGGCGGACGCCATTCCAACTTCAAAATCCTTCATTCGCTTATGTTGTCTACTTTTAGTCCCACTGTTGGAATACATTTGACGGGTGTAATTATTCGTTTGATTATGAACACACTGGGTGGCGCGCCGGGACGAGATGTATCAGTTGTCCGGGAATAAAATGGCAACCATTACTCCATTATATTCACGCTCCAGTGGCGTGCTCATGCCGTGGCGTCTGGCCACGGTCTGACCGTTCGGTGCTGACCGTGACGTGTGGGGGGGGGGGGGGGCTGTCGTCCATGGTGATCGTATTGTGGCCCGTGACGTGTGGGAGGAGTGTGTGTGGGGGGTCTATCGTCCATGCCGTGGCGTCTGGCCACGGTCTGACCGTCCGGTGCTGGCTGTGACGTGTGGGAGGAGTGGGATGGGGTGAGGGGCTGTCGTCCATGGTGACCGTATTGTGGCGGTGTGGCCGTGACGACCTGAGACAATGCATGCGCGACCTGTGTCGTCCCCTGTTCAGTCAGCGCCGGCGAGAACGGCCGCATTCTGAGTGGGCCCATGTAACATGCTCTCCAGGGAATCTTTACATTGGTTTGGTTTTGTCCCACTTCATTTTTTATTGAAAGCTCAAACTTGGATACTTTGAACATCGCAAATGCGAAAAAGCGCTCATATATAACACGTTTTATCCTGTATTTGAGTTGTCCGAAAATTACATTCTCAAAATCCAGGAATTAAAATTATATAAAATGTATTATAAATTTACTATACAATTTCAAATTAAATTAAAAATTATATTTAAAATCTAATTTAAGTTCAACCACACCTGCGAGCCGTGCCTGCGGCCTGGTGTAGCTTGTTGTGACCTGCTGGGGTGACGCCTGTCACTCGACACGACACAGGATACCTGAGGTGTCGCCTGTGACCAGGGATGCCACTGAGGGACCTGCGATGACCTGCGATGACCTGCGATGTCCCCCAGCTGTGTCCCGCACTGACGGCCGCCTCCGTCCGCAGGGGCGCCACACCAAGACGGGCCAGCTGGCCGCCATCAAGTGCATGGACATCACTGAGGTAGGTGGGCCGGTGGTCCGCTGGGCGGCTGGATCTCCACAGCCGGTGACTCAGCCCGAGCCGGGTCGGCGTGTCGGTCCGCGGCCACAGAGGCGGCGGCGGGCGCGCGCCACCTCTGTGGCGCGCGCCCGCCGGCGCGGCCGTCGCGGGCCGACGCCCGCCGCCGCGGCCGGCGTCGGCCGCGGCGGCGCGCGCTTCCCCGAACGGCGCGACGTATTCTGGCGCGCGCCGGCGGTGACATCACGGACGTGGTGATGCGTGTGTGCGGCCCTTGCAGCTGAGCTGATCATGTGTCGGGACGGGTGGACGGGCGCACGCCTCAGTTCTGGGAAACTGGCTCGGGAGATTTGGAGCACAGGAGCTGGCGACGTCGTCGCGCTGTTTGAGTTTGTTGTACCGACAGCGTTCCGCTTGTTGCCAACGGCCACCGACGGCGCGAATGACTACTGATTTCTGTTTGCGCTCGATTTCAGGATGAAGAGGAGGAGATTAAACTTGAGATAAACGTCTTGAAGAAGGTGAGACCACACGAAATGCTTGACTCTTGCTGCGAAAAGATGTCAGCGTGTCTGCGTCTCTTTGTTGTTATTCCGGCGTCTGTGGGGTGATGGTTATGGGTCTCTGTCGCATTACGCCACTGCAGCCGTTACGTTACGTCAAGAGCGTGCATCTCTGTCAGGGTCGGGCTTTGTTATGCACGTATGCGCGAGCCGGGCTTTGCTATGCGGGCTGGGTTTTGGCACGCCAAACGCGGGTCGAGCTTTATTACACACGTTATGTGTTGGTCGGGCCTTATGACGCACATGTGTTAGCTGTTCTTTTTGTAACAATCGTGTCTGTCCTGGAGTTATTATGCAGCTGAGTTTCGTAGCACACGCCATGTGTGCCGAGCTATGTGCACCACACCCTGTGTGGACCGGGCTTTGTCCACGAGCTCGGTTTTGCTGACACAGTTCGGTGTCGGACCACGAGCCGAGTGTGTGTTTGTGTGAGCGTGTGAGCGTGCCAACGGCCGCGCTGTCGTGGCCGGATTACCCGGGCGGCAAATGTGTGTGACGTATGGGAGCACGGCGGCCAACTGGTGGCGACGGCGGTGCCGTTGTCGCGTCCGAGCCGGCTCCTCGTGTGTGGAAGTCACGCGGACACTCCTCGCTGCTCGCCGGTCGGTGGCTTAGGTGTGTCGTGACGTCAGACTTCAGCCGGAATGGATAGTGGATTTCGGGATGGAGCCCCACCCCTGACGGCGGTCGGCCCCGTCTGGTGGTGTTGTGCCACAGCCCTATCCTGGTGGCGATGGAGCCCCACCCCTGGCGGCGGTGGGCCCCGTCTGGTGGTGTTGTGCCACAGCCCTATCCTGGTGGCGATGGAGCCCCACCCCTGGCGGCGGTGGGCCCCGTCTGGTGGTGTTGTGCCACAGCCCTCTTCTGACGGCGATGGAGCCCCACCCCTGACGGCGGTCGGCCCCGTCTGGTGGTGTTGTGCCACAGCCCTCTTCTGACGGCGATGGAGCCCCACCCCTGGCGGCGGTGGGCCCCGTCTGGTGGTGTTGT
Organism: Ashinkailepas kermadecensis; assembly: GCA_034440615.1. Classification (NCBI taxonomy): domain Eukaryota; kingdom Metazoa; phylum Arthropoda; class Thecostraca; family Neolepadidae; genus Ashinkailepas; species Ashinkailepas kermadecensis. Next base: position 31,630 of record JAOTOM010001616.1, on the reverse strand, counting down.
GCCACAGCCCTCTTATGACGGCGATGGAGCTCCATCCCTGGCGGCGGTGGGCCCCGTCTCTGGCGGTGCTATGTTGGACCCCTTTTCTGGTGGTGCGGGCAGTGAGCCTCACCCCCGGCGGTTGTGAACTCCGTCCCACCGCTGTGATGGAGCCCCACCCCTGACGGCGGTGAGTCCCATCCATGGCAGCGTTGGAGCTCTCCCTGGCGGTGCAGTGCTAGGAACCCCAAATGATAATGAATCACCAGCCCTGGCGGTGAGTGAGCTCTGAGCGTGTCACGTGTGCTGGTGGTGACGCGCTCGCTTCCACCTGTTCCAGTACTCTCACCACCGCAACATCGCCACATACTACGGCGCTTTCATCAAGAAGTCTCCTCCGGGCAAGGACGACCAGCTATGGGTACGTTGGGCGGCGCGCAGACTGACGTGCGATTGGCAGTAGCGCACTCCCGGGGGGTACGGCGTGTGTGTGGCTGCTGTCTACGTGAGAGCGCTGCAGGCTAGACCCGCCGAAGTAGCGCACTCCCGGGGGGTACGGCGTGTGTGTGGCTGCTGTCTACGTGAGAGCGCTGCAGGCTAGACCCGCCGAAGTGTGGCTCATGTGTGACGTGCTGTCGGTACCCCAGTGTTAAAATATTGATTTCTCGTTAGGTGTGAGATGTCGAAACGAGTCCAACAGGATGTCGAAATCTCCATGGAAGTAATGTTATATAAAATATTGCTAAGTCCTGCAAACCCAGTTTTGATACAAACACGTACATATGACTGTTCCCTTTTTGCGTGTTTTGTAAGGTACCTAATTTGAGGATACCGATATCAACGAAAACAATGCAAACACCTATGCTATAAATTGTTATTGTATAACATAGCACATCATAGATAATCCCTTCACCTGGAATTGCGCTACGGGATATTCGTTTTCACGATCCCAGATCCGTTATATATATATAATGTGTGTATGTATATGTATGTATGTGTATGTATATATATATATATATATATATATATATATATATATATATATATATATATATATATATATTATAATACACGAAGTTGTCTGATTGACAACTGTTACTATTTTCATCCCAACGTCATCTCATGCCTGTCACGTTGCTGACTATTTTTGACGTCATTGCTGATTGTATCATGTGATCCTGGTTCCCGTAGAAAGTGGTGCAAAAGGCAATAATTTCTAAATTGTTGAACTTCTCTTAGTCCGGGTGATCGAAGAGGATCGCTCAATTGCAGTTGGATTTCATGAGGCATGCCATGTTTGCCGGCCGGTTCCATTGCAATCCGGTTTGAAGGCGTGTGTCTGTCGGACCACCGAACTGACTCGTCTGGTATAGACTGAGGTGACCTTGTAATGGTAATGGTTACGGAGGTGACTGATGTCCCTGAGGTGACCATGTAATGGTTACCGAGGTGACCATGTAATGGTGATCGAGGTGACTGATGTCCCTGAGGTGACCATGTAATGGTGACCGAGGTGACTGATGTCCCTGAGGTGACCATGTAATGGTTACCGAGGTGACTGATGTCCCTGAGGTGACCATGTAATGGTGACCGAGGTGACTGATTTCCCTGAGGTGACCATGCAATGGTTACCGAGGTGACTGATTTCCCTGAGGTGACCATGTAATGGTTACCGAGGTGACTGATGTCCCTGAGGTGACCATGTAATGGTTACCGAGGTGACTGATGTCCCTGAGGTGACCATGTAATGGTGACCGAGGTGACTGATGTCCCTGAGGTGACCATGTAATGGTTACCGAGGTGACTGATGTCCCTGAGGTGACCATGTAATGGTTAGCGAGGTGACTGATGTCCCTGAGGTGACCATGTAATGGTTACCGAGGTGACTGATGTCCCTGAGGTGACCATGTAATCGACGCCATCTGCTCCCACTCGTTGTCTCTTTTGATTCGTCTTCTGGTCCGGCCCATTGTCTGTACGGACCCGTGTCATGTATCGATCCGTCCTCTGTACCGACCCGTTCGCTGTATCGGTCCGTGCCCTGTATCGACCCGTTCTCTGTGCTGACCCGTGCCCTGTACCGACCCGTTCTCTGCACCGACCCGTTCTCTGCACCGACCCGTTCTCTGTGCTGACCCGTTCTCTATGTACCGACCCCTTCTCTATGTACCGACCCGTGCACTGACCCGTTCTCTGTGCTGACCCGTCCTCTGTACCGACCCGTTCTCTATGTACCGACCCCTTCTCTATGTACCGACCCGTTCTCTATGTACCGACCCGTGCACTGACCCGTTCTCTGTGCTGACCCGTCCTCTGTAGCGACCCATTCTCTATGTACCGACCCGTACGCTGTACCGACCCGTGCACTGGTCCGTTCTTTGTGCTGACGCGTCCTCTGTACTGACCGGTGCCGTGCACTGGTCCGTTCTCTGTGCTGACCCGTCCTCTGTACTGACCGGTGCCGTGCACTGGTCCGTTCTCTGTGCTGACCCGTCCTCTGTACTGACCGGTGCCGTGCACTGGTCCGTTCTCTGTGCCGACCCGTCCTCTGTACTGACCGGTGCCGTGTACTGGTCCGTTCTCTGTGCTGACGCGTCCTCTGTACTGACCGGTACACTGACCCGTTCTCTGTGCTGACCCGTCCTCTGTACTGACCGGTGCCGTGCACTGGTCCGTTCTCTGTGCTGACCCGTCCTCTGTACTGACCGGTGCCGTGCACTGGTCCGTTCTCTGTGCTGACGCGTCCTCTGTACTGACCGGTGCACTGACCCGTTCTCTGTGCTGACCCGTCCTCTGTACTAACCGGTGCCGTGCACTGGTCCGTTCTCTCTGCTGACCCGTCCTCTGTACTGACCGGTGCCGTGCACTGGTTCGTTCTCTGTGCTGACCCGTCCTCTGTACCGACCCGTTCTCTATGTACCGACCCCTTCTCTATGTACCGACCCGTGCACTGACCCGTTCTCTGTGCTGACCCGTCCTCTGTACCGACCGCATGCACTGGTCTGTTCTTTGTGCTGACCCGTCCTCTGTACTGACCGGTGCCGTGCACTGGTCCATTCTCTGTGCTGACCCGTCCTCTGTACCGACCGGTGCCGTGCACTGGTCCGTTCTCTGTGCTGACCCGTCCTCTGTACCGACCGGTGCCGTGCACTGGTCCGTTCTCTATGCTGACCCGTCCTCTGTACCGACCGGTGCCGTGCATTGGTCCGTTCTCTGTGCTGACCCGTCCTCTGTACTGACCGATGCCGTGCACTGGTCCGTTCTCTGCTGACCCGTCCTCTGTACCGACCGGTGCCGTGCACTGGTCCGTTCTCTGTGCTGACCCGTCCTCTGTACTGACCGGTGCCGTGCACTGGTCCGTTCTCTGTGCTGACCCGTCCTCTGTACCGACCGGTGCCGTGCACTGGTCCGTTCTCTGCTGACCCGTCCTCTGTACCGACCCGTCTACTCTTCGCCCGCGACCAATCGGCGTGAGAGATTGGCGACGCTACATGACTCAACGGTCGACGTGTCGTAAAACCAATAACCAACCAACTGTACCGACCCGTTCTCTATGTACCGACCCGTGCACTGGTCCGTTCTCTATGTGCTGACCCGTCCTATGTACCGACCGGTGCCGTGCACTGGTCCGTTCTCTGTGCTGACCCGCGGTTCGGCTGCAGCCTATGGAATACTGCTGTGCCAGTTGGGGTGTATCGATCCGTGCTCCGTACTTGCTCTGTACCGATCCGTGCTCTGTGCCTGCTCTGTACTGACCCCCCGTGCTCTGAATGCAGCTGGTGATGGAGTGCTGCAGTGCCGGATCTGTACTGACCCGTGCTATGTACTGTCCTTTCCTGTTCCGCCCTGTCATCTGTGTTGACACGTGTTCTATCCTGTCATGTCCTGTCCTGTTGTGTTGTGTTCTGTTCTACCCTGTCCTCTGTGCTGACACGTGTTCTGTTCTGCACCGTTCTGCTCGCCGTGCTGACCGGTGACCTGCACTGATCCGCACTCTGCGCCGACCCGTACTCCCCCGCTCCGTGTGTCTGTGCTGACCCGTGCTCTGGTTGCAGCTTGTGATGGAGTACTGCGGCGCCGGCTCTGTCACCGACCTGGTGAAATGTAAGCTGTGCAGCGATAACCACAGCATCACAACACCATCACAATCGCCAGCGGCCCCATTCACGTATATTGTCTTGGCGGTGCCGTGCTGTTTGGACTGTACAATGTACGTGTTTACCGGACGGTTCCAGAACATTGTATTCTGGCGTAATTTTCGACGGCGAGAATTACAGCACATAGGTCATCGCTTGCCAAAGCGATTATCGCCTGTTGATTTGTTGCTGGGCAAATCATCGTCGAATGTTTCAATGGGACAATTTTAGGTACATGCCAATTTAACAGATGGTGTTATTTTCCCCTGGGAGATGGGTTGCCTAGGAGTTGATGGGTTGGAGGTCGTCTGACGTAGAAGTCCTTGGCTTTTCACTGGAGACAATTTGCAGTCTCGTGCGGACAATTTTCCTCTACTAAGTACTCCATTTCAGAGAATTCCCTCTTTGGTGGTATTTTACGAGAACTCATCTGTTCAGTAAATGCGGCTTACGATGTCGGACGGAACAAAGTCGACTTGTTCCGAGAAGCGGAAGCGCTTGACGTGGTGTTTCCGTCGCTGCCGCGGCCCACGTGGGGTCGGCCGGATGTCGTTAACTTGGACCACATCTTCCATGGACGTGGCACATCCCAGGTACCGATCTGGCGGCAATGGCCACGCCGGCCGACTGCTCAGCGTGCAATCGCCTTTTGACTAGCGTGGGCGCGCGCACCAGCCGAGGTAGTGGACACGTAGACACGCCAGTCGCCGCAGCCCGGCCGCTTTGCATCGTGTTCAGCTGTAGAACGTCAGCCGTACCGGAAGGCGTACACGCTGATTGGCGCGTTTGTTTTGTTTTGGGAGCGTAGTTGGCATAGGATGCCAAGGTGCGCTGTCCTGAGGAGATGGCTAGGGAAGCGCTGGATGGCGTATCGACGCTGATTGGTGCGTTTGTTTTGTTTAGAAGCATAGTTGGCATAAGGTGTCAACGTGAGCTGTCCTGAGGAGATGGCTAGGACAGTGCTGGCTAACGTATAGGCTGGGGAAAGTGTGCACGGTAGTACGGTAGCCTGTGTGCGGCGATCTTGTGTCGAGACCGGTGCCGTGATCACGTGTTGTGATCCAATGCAGTGCCGTGATCCTGTGTCGTGGTCCGATGTTGTGACCCTGTGTCGTGAGTTGGCACTGTGATCCTGTGCCATGTCTCGGTACTGTGGTTCTGTGCCGTGATCCTGTTTCGTGATCCGACATCGTGATTCCGAGACATGATTCGGTACTGTGGTCCTGTTTCGTGATCTGATACTGTGGTCCCGTGTCGTGATCCGGTAGGGCAATCCGATGTTAGGATACTGTGCCATGAGCATGTCCTAATGTGGACTGCTCTGCGATCCAAAGTGGTATCAGAAGTCCACTCTGTCTCAAATATAGTTCGTAAGTCATACAATGTCTCCTACAACTACTACTACGACCTCGTGAATGATATGTTATAATACATCACTTGCGCGTGGTTTAGCTAATGAAAACGTGTGCATCGTTTGCAAGACTAGAGCGAAATGACCCAGTGAACGCACGTCCTTAAAACCCAGTCCACCACCATGTGTGCAGTTGTTATGTGCATCGTAGGTCTTTGTTTGTTTGTTTTTGTTCCAGTCCCAAGAGCCGGTGTGGTAATACAGATCCGATGATGTTATCTCCTCCGCTAATTCGGTCCCGTGATGTTGGCCGCTCTGAGCTCCGAGGCCGCTCTGAACTCCTGGGGAGGTGTGCTGGCCGTTCTCTCGGGGCTCAGAGTTGGTGCAGTAGCTGTGCAGTGTTGGCGCAGTGACCGCCTCGGCTGACAGTGTTGGCGCAGTGACCGCCTCGGCTGACAGTGTTGGCGCAGTGACCGCCTGGGCTGACAGTGTTGGCGCAGTGACCGCCTGGGCTGACAGTGTTGGCGCAGTGACCGCCTGGCTGACAGTGTTGGCGCAGTGACCGCCTCGGCTGACAGTGTTGGCGCAGTGACCGCCTCGGCTGACACGGCGTCGATCCGCAGCCACCAAGGGCCAATCGCTGAAGGAGGAGTGGATCGCCTACATCTGCCGCGAGATGCTGCGAGGCCTCAGCCACCTGCACTCCTGCAAGGTCATCCACCGCGACATCAAGGGCCAGAACGTGCTGCTCACTGACAACGCCGAGGTCAAGCTCGGTACGGCTGGGGTTACGGGTCAACGGGGCCACACTGGGCACTGCTGGGGCTTGGGGTCAGTGTTTGTGCTGCTCAGGTGCCGATGGTCGGGTTCAGGGTCAGGTTCTAGAGCGAGGCAGTGGGGACTTATTGTCGGCGGCTTTCTCTGCAATACTGAGTGGGGCTGATCACAGGTACCAGGTGTCGTGTGTACAGGTGCGTCGAGTCACAGGTTTCGTGCCAGTTGTGATGACCTCGCGTCCACGGTCGAGCAGCGAGCGCGTAGCACTGCCTGGGATGGCAACACCAGTGGCAACACCTAGTCGACAATGCGCCAATGCCGTTTGCCGCTCGTGTGCCCGGTGTATCGGTCCGCTGTACGCCACGTCCACGTGTTCCCAGTTGACCTGTGACCGACCCCCCGGCCGACCTCAGTCCGCTGTATGGACATGGCACGTACACGCGCGCCCAGTTGGCCTGTGACCGTACCCGCCGGCCGACATCGGTCCGCTGTACGACATGACCACATGCTCCGAGTTGACCTGTGACCGTACCCGGCGGCCGGCAGTGGACTTTGGCGTGTCGGCCCAGTTGGACCGCACCATCGGCCGGCGCAACACCTTCATCGGCACGCCCTACTGGATGGCGCCCGAGGTGATCGCCTGCGACGAGAACCCCGAGGCGACGTACGACAACCGGTCGGACCTGTGGTCGCTGGGCATCACGGCGCTCGAGATGGCCGAGTCGCAGCCGCCGCTCTCCGACATGCACCCGATGCGCGCGCTCTTCCTCATCCCGCGCAACCCGCCGCCGCGGCTCAAGACCAAGAAGTGGAGCAAGAAGTTCCACAGCTTCATCGAGACTACGCTTATCAAGGTGGGCGGGCACTGGCGTGTTGCAGGGGCTCCAGTGCCCACTGCGCTGAAGTGGGATGGCTCCGGCCCGGGCGGCGGGCCGCCGGTGGCGATGTGTCACGATCTAAACTGACCGATGTGTTCCGCGAAAACTCTGTTCTTGATGACCATTAATGCAAACCCCGTGGGTATTCTTAGACGACTAGTTTGATCCGTATGGAGATATTGACGGCTTACGTAGTGATGCAAATAAAAATGTTAAGTTGTTGTACATGTACATGATCAGTAATTTATCATTGTCAATCATTCGTTTTCGTTACCAATGCTGCTTGTCATACATTCATTATTGTTTATGAGTGGGTCTCGATCCTTAATGCTTATTATGTATTTAATCAATGCCCATGCATCCGTTACCCATTAGTATAGCAAAGTGTTCAGTGGCTTAGGAAAGAAGTTACATCTGATTATCGTCGTAACCAAACGTACTCGGTTGGTAGAGTTTTCCCGGATTCCAGGCGCCTGTTCCTTGATTTCTGCATTGTTGGTCGGTTTTCCGTCAAGATGACCATCGATTTCGCCAGACCGGCCTCCACCGTGGTAGTTTTGGGCCGGCGACAAGCCGGCCAACTCGGACCAGACTCGTTCAGTATCGTCTGCATTGACATGTCTGTGTGGACGCATTCAGAGGCGTGCCGCATCGGCTGCCGTGACATTGCCGGCTCGGATTGTGTCCACACCCTGGTGGCAACGGCACAGCTGCGGTCAACTGGCTGTCTGCATGTACCCTGGAACAGTTTGTTTGGCATAGCCTGATCCCAAGTGTCATCGGTGTAAATGTGGCTGAATGTTCAGCAATCCGGGGATCTTTTTGTGGGAGTATAGTGACATTATTGCAGAGTGGTATTTGAGACTGTCGTCGTATCAGTGCTTTCGTAATTCGTAGCGACAATGTCCGTATACGAACAAGTTTCGGGTGAGTTTTGTCATTTAAATGAGCAGACTGAGCAGTGATTGTGCATTGTGGATACGGCGACAGGCTGCGCTACGTGAAGCTCATCCGTTCCTTATCGTCTCTATCTCGACATTTGCATGCGTGCTCTGGGCACCGTTGTGGCTCCACGCGACGTGGGTTCAATGGGAGCTGCAGTTTGTAATTGGCAATTCGTTTGCCTGGGTGCGATTAGCTCGGGAAGTGAGGGAGATGTAAATGTTGCACACCAGTTCCTCGGCGGGAAGCTAATTGTGACGTTGTGAAAAGATCTCCACTCGACTTGGGCCGAACGTTCCCAGAAGAAAGAAGACTGGGTCAACTCAGACTGAACGTGGCATGAGCGCAGAAATCTGGCTCAGAGCTGTAATGCACGGTTGACTTTTGCGTGGTGTTCTCCGAGGCCCGGAAACTATTGTGTAAAGTGCGAACCTCTTCCTGTGTGTGTGTATCACACAATTAATATTTAACTTTAAATTACGGCCCATTAAATGTGCAAATTCATGTCGAAATCTTCCACGCCGCATGCTACTGCCTGGGATGGATTCGAGCACGACGTATGTCACTCGCCAAACGGTCGGTTACGGCTACGTTGCCACGCTGCTGCAATAGCAGGTGGGCTGGCACAACCATAACATACCTGGGCCGTTCGTACTGTGCTTCTCACATCACACGCGTGAACACGTTCGTCGGTACGGTGTCTGACGTGTGAAAACGTGCCCCATGTTCTGATCATGGCTTCCGGCGCGTGGGCTGGGGGTGAGACGGCACCTCCTCCCGTTCGGCAGATGAGCGCACTGGAGGCTGCTCTGTCCCGCGCGACGTGCCCGGATCACTTGTCGCCGCTGTGCGGCGATGGTTGTGACCCGCCAGCCGGTCAGATCACGCTACATACATGACCATTGCAGTCGATGCGGCCTAAAGCCCAAATAGCTAACTAACCGGTCGGATCGGTTGGTGAGCAAAATTCGGTGGCCGGTGTGATTTCAACCCGGTCCGGTCCGGTCCGGTGCAACTGAGGCCGACCGTTGGCCGACGACGATGCCGTGCCGGGCGACGACGACGTGCGTGACCCGGGACGGGCGCGTGACGACGTGTGCGCTGGCGCCGACAGGACTACCACCAGCGTGCCTACACGGACCAGCTGCTCAAACACCCGTTCATCAAGGACCAGCCGACCGAGCGGCAGGTGCGCATCCAGCTCAAGGACCACATCGACCGCATGAAGAAGCACAAGGCGCAGCGGGGTGAGTGACGGCCGCGCCCGGCTGGCGCTGCGGGGCTCGGCGGGGAATGGGGCACGTTGTGGGGCTGGCATTCAGGGGAGAGCGGGAGTAGGGCTCTGGGAGCAGGCCTGGGAGCCGGACCAGTAGTCCGTCCGCGGTTTGTAGCTGCGCGCCAGCGTGTATGACGATGCATTCTCAGTGATGTGTCGAGGAGGGTCGTTCGTGCGGCGGTGGTGACCGGTCTCGTGGCCTGCTGATGCTGGCTGACGTTATATCGTCTGCCGGTACTGGCTGACACTACATCACCTGCGGACACTGGCTGACGTTGTATGGCCTGCTGGTACTGGCTGATATTATATCGAAGAACGGATGTAGCTTTGCCGCTCGGAACATGTTCCGGTCTTCAGATATGCGCAGTGCACAGCCCACTCAGCTCAGCCACGCGACTATGACGACGAAGATGCGGTGTGATGTGGAGCAGCTGATGTGTTCATAAGCCACAATGACCAGCCACGCGGCTGCATGGTCGCATGAACCGGCTATCACTGGCTGGTGTTCCATCAGATTCGCCTCAAACCGACCTGATGCTGACCTGCATTGACAGACCGGGAGGAGAGCTTCAACTACTCGGGCAGCGACAACGAGGAGGAGGAGGAGACGGCCACGGCCGGAGAGCCGTCGTCGATCGTGCAGGCGCCCGGCGAGAACACGCTGCGCAAGAACTTCCAGCAGATCCAGGAGGGCCGCGCGGCGGCGGCCGCCGCCGGCGGCGAGGAGCGCGAGCGGCGGCGGCGCGACCGCGACGAGCCGGCCGTCGCCGAGCCGGTCCCGCCGGCGCGGCCGCCGCTGCCGGCCCGCTACCCGGAGCAGCCGCCGCCGCCCAGCCGGCCGCTGCCGCCGCCGCCCAAGGACGAGCGGCCGCCGCCGCAGCAGCCGGCGCCGCGCGCCGCCCAGCTGTTCAAGCCGCCGCCGCGCAAGCCGGAGGTGGGTCGGCGCTTCTGGTGGTCGGCTCGGCTGCTGGCTGGTGCCGAAGGTCGAGCTGTTAGTGACTGCTGGTGTTTAGTAGGGCTGTGATGCAAAGTTTTTGCTGCCTGAGCAATATGACGGTCTGACTAGGGTTTGGTGATGTTTAGTTTTTGTTTTGTTTGGGGGGGGGGGGGGGGAGTTGAACAAGACTTTTGGGAGGCCTTTAGGTGCCATCGTTTTGTACAATGTGCTGGAGAGTGTTTTGACGTGCTGCTGCATGTTGAGCAATGACACGCCATGTTGAAGTTATTATGCAGCCTAGGCAAAAGGCAGTCGTGGGATTCTAGACATGCATGCCGTAAGATGTCTTCTATGCTGTCGCGTAAGTTGAATGGACCACTGTCGCAACTTTTTGATGCTGTATGGTGTTCTGTATAGCGCTACTGAACACGTCGTAAAACAAGAACCCCTTTTTCAGCCTGCACCCAGAAGACCGCAGGTGAGCTGTCGGCACAGTACGGGCAGTGCAGTGGTTAGTCCGGGAGCTGCGGCCATGCTGTTGCTGACACAGCCAGGTGGTGTCGGGCGCCGGATGGGTGCTGCCCCGGCTGGTACCTACTGCTACTTGTCGCACGGATGAAAGAGGACTGTGCGGCCGTATCGTTAAGCCCCAAACCGCTGCCACCTCAGTTATCATTGTACATTGGCGGTATCGAACAGACCAGATCTCTTTTGGTTGTTGTGTATTTAACCTCGCACGGCTGGTGGTCTGAGCCACCTTCGCCAGGCTGAGGGGGTAGATACATACCCCACGCCCAGGTATCTCACGAACCAAGCAAGATAGAACGAATCTGAAAATTGCATCTGATAGCTCGAACAAATTCCAGTCGAAAGTACTTCGGTAGTTTTGCGCTAGGTTTGAACTTAACCCTCGCACAGCTGAGGGGGTAGATACCCACCTCACCAAAGTTTTCCCGCGACAGCGGAAAACGGCGCGCGGCAGGACGCTGAAATTGGCATACCTTACAATTAGCTATTTTTACATCTTCTAAAAATTCGGGTCGGGTCATCGTAGGTCACCGAGTTATCGCGGGTTTTTTCGCGGGTAAAATTTTCAAAATTTAGGATTTACACAATTTTGGATTTTTAAAATTTGGAATTTGGAATTTTTTCTTTTGAAACAGGTATACGAATAAAAAATATGACGTTCTAAGTCAACTTAGCATTGTACAAAAGTCCATAGTTTGTCTGCAATGTTGATGTTAGTTTAGATAAAACTACAAAGTGCAAAAAGACATTAAAAATCAAAATTCGAAAATTCTGAAATTGTACGTTTTGGCGCTCAGTCAAGATAAGTAAACCCTGAAAGTGTCATTGTAATATCTTTATTATTGAAGGCGTGGCGACTGCTTAAATATTTTTGGAGGTGACCTCACTTGACCCGCGATAACTCGGTGACCTTGATGACCCGACCATATCTTTTTAGAACATGTAAAAATAGCTAATGGTAAGGTATACCAAATTTCAGCGCGCTGCCGCGCGCCATTTCCCGCTATCGCGGAAAACCTTAGGAGGGGTAGGTATCTACCCCCCCAGCCGTGCGAGGGTTAATACAGCCGTGAAAAAAACCCTACCCGTGCACAGCGTTTCAGTGGTATCAGTGATGCTAATTATCAATAAAAAACAATGTTGGCATGCGTACGCGCCGTAGCTCTTAATTACTAGCATGCTTACTTGCACGGCTTGACAACGTGTCGGGGTGACACTGGTCGTGCAATGTGGAACAGCGTTAAAAAGCTGCTAGACGACTATGCCGAAATGGCGCATTTAGGACATGGATGCCATGTGTCTGTCTTTGTGCGTGTGGATATGTTCATGCTGGTGATTGGACTTGGCACAGAGGTTCGTCCGACACGTCACAGCGTGTGTCGTCACAGCGTGTGGCGACACGCGGCGGCGTGTGTCGTCACAGCGTGTGGCGACACGGGGCGGCGTGTGTCCCACAGCGTGTGGCGACACGCGGCGGCGTGTCGTCACAGCGTGTTCGTCACACGGGCGGCGTGTGTCGTCACACACGGGGCGGCGTGTGTCGTCACAGCGTGTGGCGACACGCGGCGGCGTGTGTCGTCACAGCGTGTGGCGACACGCGGCGGCGTGTGTCGTCACAGCGTGTGGCGACACGCGGCGGCGTGTGTCGTCACAGCGTGTGGCGACACGCGGCGGCGTGTGTCGTCACAGCGTGCGGACACACGGGGCGGCGTGTCTCACGTGTTCCGCCACGCCGACAGGATCTGGACGTGTTCGCCGCTCAGCTGAAGGAGCTGGGCAGACTGGGAGTGGCCTCCTCCTCCTCCCGGACCTCCGCCCAGGCTAACGGCAGCAATCACCCTACCGCTCAGGTCAGTCGCCAGGTCGGCTTCCGCACCGCCCAGGTCACCTAACACGCCCACATCACACACCCAAGGTGGACGACGCTGCCGTCCAGGCCGGTTGCCTGACCATTCTGGTCAGTCACCTGACCATTCTGGTCAGTTACCTCACCATTCTGGTCAGTTACCTCACCATTTAGGTCAGTCCTCCCACCGTCAAGGTCAGCCACCCCATTGTCCTAGCCAGTCGCTTCCCCACCAGGGTAGTCGCCCCATCGTTAAGGTAAGTTGCCTGATCGTCCAGGTCCGTCCAGGCCAGATTCCTGACCATCTAGGTTAGTTGCCTGACAGTCTATGCCAGTTTCCTGACCGTCTAGGTCAGTTTCCTCACTGTCAAGGTCAGTCACCCCACCGTCCAGGTCAGTCACTTTCCCATCAGGGTAGTCGCCCTACCGTCAAGGTCAGTCGCCCAGCCGTCCGGATTCGTCCAGGTCAGTTTCCTGACCGTCTAGGTCAGTCACCTCACCGTTCAGGTCAGTCACTCACCGTCCAGGACAGCCATTCTGCTGGACGGCGTTGCCCCAGACGGCGACGTTCTCGGCGCATTCTGTTGACTGCCGGGCTGCCACCAGCTCGGTTCACCTGTACTGCATTGGGCACGGCCGACAGCGGTGCCCGGTGGTAGTGTACCGATCGAGGCCACCACATTGGTGGCCTCGACTGCCAGGTCGATACGCCCAGGCATGTTTATCTAATCAGCAATCAGCATGCTTGTCTAATCATTCTATTTACTGGGCATGTCGCGCGGTCGATGTGTATCTCCGATCCCCGCGTGATCAACTGAGTTCGATCTATTGATGCGGATCTGGATATGCGCCGCTGGTAGTTTCGTGGCCGGTGCGGTTGTGTGTAACGGTCGGGTCTGGGGATTAACTCGTTCTAGCTGCTGGAGAGTTTTGGGTTCCCTGTGGTCATTCATTGTGGAAGTGGGTCGATGCTGCACGCCTACGAAACTAAGCGTGTATTAAGCGAGCAAAGTTCCTCTGTGAACCATATCATCAGTTTATTATGATCTCCATGCCAGTTTATGATGATACAAGCCCATCTTGTTATCGTCATGTCCATCATGTTTGGCAGTTTTTTTCACCAAACCTGCTTTGATTGTCTTTTATCACTGGTTAAAACCCCAACTGGTAAAAACCGACATTTCAAAAAGTTTTCACCGGTTTTACTGACAAAGGTCCTGCAAATAATTTGTTTTGTTTTTCTCAGATGTATACGATATATTGTCTTTCTTCTAAACTGTTGTGTAGCATACAACATGTATGATGCATATAAATAAGCAACATTGGAGCTGAAAATGCCACATGAAGTGTAAACATGCATATTTGTTTTCCTGTCTGCCAGTTGTTTTCCAGCGTTTACCCTTAAAAATAGTGATGACGAAAAAGAGTTTCCCGTAAGAACCCCAGCACTGATATCAATGTGATCAATATCATGTCTATCTGGGCCGGGGGCTGTAACCCGTAGAGAAGGCGATGTGGCGCAGGTGGAGATGAAGACATGGCAATGTGAAATTTGTGCGCATGTGTTGTGTTAGAGAGGTATTGCGACATGTTTCACGAGTGAAGAATGAGGTCTGTCAGACGAGGCTAAGACCGGCCAATCTAGCTGATATCCAAGTGTCGGCGCTGTCGGCCTATTCCTGCCGGCCGTCGGACCGTGCTGTGGTGTCGTCCCGACCGTGCACCGACCGGGACCGCCTGAGCTGACGTGGACTGACTGGGTTGACTTGTGTGTGTGCGTGCCCGGTGTCGGTCCGACCTTGGACCGCCTGAGCTGACGTGGACTGACTGGGTTGACTTGTGTGTGTGCGTGCCCGGTGTCGGTCCGACCTTGGACCGTCTGAGCTGACGTGGACCGTCTGGGCTGACGTGTGTGTGTGTGTGTTCTGTGTCTGGTGTCGGCTCGACCGTGGACCGTCTGAGCTGACGTGTACCGACTGGGCTGACGTGTGTGTGTGGTGCCCGGTGTCGACAGGACGAGAGCAGTGATGAGGACGAGGCGCTGCCCGCCCGCAACGACGGCACTCTGCTGGCCTCCGACTCGCCGAAGCCGCTGTCAGTACCGCACCCTGAGGCATTGTGTCCGCGCCATGGGGAGGTGGGCGCGACTGGTCCCACCGCCCGCCAGTTCTTCGGGAGCCAGGCCAGACGTCGCTGGACTACAGTTCACATATGTCATTTAATGCAATCTTACTAGTGTTTACGGTGCGGCACCCAATGGACTTTGCAGGTGTTTTGTTGCATGCGAATGTTCGTATTCACCCTCTGAATTGTGTTCTGTAACTATCATCCTCACAAACGTAATGCACTCTAAACACTTCCCTTTCCCGTGAGTGTGCCATGTGATCTCCGCATGATGCCGCCTCGTCTCCATATCGCACTATCTCGTCTCCCATCGAGCTGCAGCCCGATCTGTCTTCGTTCTCCCAGCGTTGCGTAGCATTGGCCGTCTCCTCCAGTGTCAGACCACCAGTGTCTCCCCAAGTGTAACGCGCACCCCCAGCACACTCTTCCCAGTGGGGAAGAGTGGTCTAGGGGTAAGATGCTCGTCTCACAATCGAAAGATTGTGGGTTCGAGTCTCACCTGTCGCTACTCTTCGCCCGCGACCAATCGCCGTGAGAGATTGGCTATATGGCTCAACGGTCGACGTGTCATAAAACCAATAACCAACCAACGCACCCCCAGTGGCATGCCCATCCCCAGTGGTATGTATGCCCTGTCCGGTGCCGTACCCACTCGCAGTGGCGTGCTCCGCCCAGTGGGATACTCTGTCCAGTGCCGTACCCACTCGCAGTGGCATATCCGGCTCGGTGCCGTACCCAACAGCCGTGTCGTGCCGTGCCGCAGCGCTCAGTGGCAGAGCTCGGACCGCGAGCCGGCCGACCCGCCGGCCCGGAAGCCGCCCAGCCAGCCGCCCAACCGTCCGCTGCCGCCCACGCCCGACGAGGACGGCGACGGCACGCTGGTGATGCGACGGGTGAGCTGTCTGGCAGACCACCGCCACCGCCCCCTAGTCGGTCGGTCTGTCCCCAGTCTGTGGAGGCCCACGTCCGGTCCGTGCTTGTCACTGACACTCAGTCGTCTTCCACTAGTACCGTGTCTCTGTGGGTAGGCACACCGACACGGAGGACGAGGAATGTATTTCTGTCTGTCGGTCTGTCCCCGGTCTGTGTCGGCCCACGTTCGGTTCGTGTTTGTCACTGACATACCGAGTCATTGTGGTTAGGCACATCAACACAGAAGACGAGGTGTGTTTCTCTGTCGGATGCGTGGTCCGGGTGTTTTTTTTTTAACGGAGGCATCTGACCAGCCTGTCTGACGAGCCTCAGTGGGATGGTGTTGAGGTTGGGCCAGGTTGGAGGCCGGTCCTGGAGGCTGTTGCTGAGTGATTCAGTACCGAGTCCGGGAGCGACTGGCGTCGGCCCTGAGCTGCTCAGCTGCGATGGTGACGCCGCCCACGGGCCAGCACGGAAGCAGCCTTCGAGCGCCGTGCAGACACGCGCTCGGTGTGCGTGCTGTTTGGTCGGCTCTGCTCCAGCTGGGCTCCTGTTAGGCCGATGGCGGGTTTGGCTCAAAATGTATCCAGTTCAAAACGCATCGGCAGCTGCTAGAACTTTGTGTCCACCGGCGCCCGGTCGGCGTGGAAGGTTGATGATGCCGAAGAACCAGCAATTAAATGCATCGGAACATGAAGCGGATGTTTCATTTTTCTCTTTTTGAGCTCTTGCACTAGCATGAGTAGCCTGAATTTGGTGAGAGAAAGGTAGCTGATTCAAATCCCACCGCGAGGAAGCTTCAGAGTTCCTTTTCATCCGGCGTGAAATGCTGCGATGCAAAATCCTCACTCCTTAAATGGAGATAAGTATCCATCGTCATTGTTTTTGTTATTGTCACATTTCGTTCGCTTTATGACATACGTTTGTTTTATTTCATCCATGCATTGCCTTGCATCTTGGCTTGATGTTTTGTGTTGGTATCGCACGCGCTGGATATGTACGCGTGTGTTTCTTTTCACGCATTTATCTGTGTTTTTTCTCTGCTAGGATGTTTCTTTGTCACTGTCTGGATGGAACTGTCTTAACACTGCAACCTGAACTCCGTTCCGACGCTGTGTCACCAGTCCAACCGATATGCTTCATACGTTTTCCATTTGTTTAGTGTCTCCATCCTCAACGTTAGACAATCACCGAATATTCTGGTTCAGAAAACGAAATCACTGTTCCCTCTCACGATGGATAATCACTGACCGATCGTAAATATTTGTCCGCCAATCGCCTTCTTAGCTGATCTCTACGCTATTTACCCCATCCTTTCAGCAGCAAACATCATTCTAGCAATAAATGGCAAACATCATTTCGGCATCATCATTTCTGCGACTCTGTCCAGCTATCAGCCATGTTTCGTCCGTTCTAGTGATGGATGATGCATTCTCCGTCTCCCATCCCTAGCGGTGGTGAACCTCGAGGCAAGACACCTCAAATCAGAGCGGACCAAACTTTCTCCTCAAGTGGATCGCCGTGATGGCGATTTTGTGTTTGGTTTGGTAGCAGTTTGGTTTCAACGGCTCGCTTCAGATCATGTGCCAAGGTGAAGGCGATGTTTAGTTTCGGTCAATATTTTAATAGTGACACGACAATTTGAGAGTGCCTTTAGTTTGGTGAGCCAGGAACATCGTGAATGTATCGCTTTAATAATGATTTGTGACAAGCGTTGGATACAAGCGTTTCATCCGCTTTTGTTGCAAGGCGATGGTGTTGTAAACAAGTTTAGGTGGGGGTAAAAACTGCCTTAACACCATCAGGTAAGGAGGGGGTGCTTCTGAAGCCCCTTTCATTTTTCGCTCGCCGCTTCTTACTGCGTTGCGATGACGTTCTGAAGTGAGTGACTTTTTAAGTTCTTTTGGACGTATTATGACAAAAAATGTTGATTTTTTGGTAGATTCTGGGGTGCATGTCAGGTCAATTTGGCAATGTGATGAGCTTTCAAAGCCAGTGAGGTATTTCCACGTTATGTCCATAAGTATTAGTTTCTAGCCACCACCATTGATGCAGAACACACATGTTGCGCATTTTGCGCTACTAAATGTGCGCATAAATGGCAGAGGCGGTTCCAGGGTTAGGAAGGGGGAGTTGTGTTGGTGGTGGTTTTTAAAAGGATAATAAAGCGACCCCCTGGCACACCATCACATCGTTGTTGATTTCTTGGGAACTTATATAATGAATAAAAGTGTTAATTTTCGGCAGCCAGCGGCCAGTTTTAAAGGGTGTGTAATCTATATTAGGTATGTTTAAGTAGGGTCATGGTTCATGGTAATCAGATAGTAGGCTAGCGTGGCTGCGCCGGAAGTTTCAGAACGCGTGATGTCTTACGTATGTTTTTTCGCGCTGACTGAACACTAGATGCTGCGAACAAAGGCGGATCCAGGGAAACAACCTTTCGGCTTTTCGGATGGTTTCCAGAATAGTGATCAATTGTTTCACATTTCTGAAATATTTCTTCCTCGGCATGATAACTGAAACAAGGTGGACATATATGGCATAGGCGTAGGTCTACTAAGAGTAGAGAGGGGTCATGCATTCTTTGTCATGATAATAGTGTACAATCCATGGTAACTGCGGGATAGTTACGTGCTTTAGTTACATACTCTCTGTCTAAAAGGACATGGGCAATGACAAGGACAGACAGACACGCTATGTCGCCAATCCGCTAACATCCCGACAATTATAAGATTACAGAATATATTTTAACAGGTTGCCTACACTTGTGCGTATCTGGCATCGCCTATGATATGAATTTTTCATTTGTGTAGCAACATTCGGTGTAATATTGTTAAAGCACTTTGTTTATGAAGAAAAATTGAGTCGATTACAAAGCGATTTTTTGCTGGCAATATCCCTCAATCTCGGTTACCCTGGATACACCAATCATTTGTGAAAGTAACCTTCACTGGCCCACAATTGAATGCCCTATTAATTTGAGTACATTTGCAGTAATTAGACCAGAATATGTGACAAAATCCAAGAGCTATGCTGCACAAAAATTGACGTTACTTCCCCCTCTTTTTTCCTCCTGCCTCCGCCGTAAAAAAAAACAGTTTTATTTTTTCAAGATGTAGGTAGTGATGCAAGCTTTTGAACGACATTTGTATTGGTCCATTGAATATCGAGATATCCGGGGAGAGGCGAATAAACCCCTCTTAACAATGGAATGATTTGGTCATGTCTTACACCATATGGTTAAGTAGGCTAATGTGAGATGGTTTTATCTGACACGGAACTAAGATATGTTTACATACTTTATATTCCTAGCATGTTTCTACATTTTCAATTAGCCAAAAATATTCGGGAAATCTTCAAGCCAGGAAAACGTGTCGCTGCCAAGCTCAATTTGAAGTGGGCTGGCCTCGAGGTTTTCATCCATATCCCTGTTGGTGGCGGCTCCCCATCTCAACTGCTGGCCGTCGGTGATCGGTGGTCTGGTGACACCGCCGTTCCCTGGCTGCGGTATCCATGCCTCTGGTGACGGTCTCCGTTCCCCTGGCTGCGGTATCCATTCCTCTGGTGACGGTCTCCGTTCCCCTGGCTGCGGTATCCATTCCTCTGGTGACGGTCTCCGTTCCCCTGGCTGCGGTATCCATTCCTCTGGTGACGGTCTCCGTTCCCCTGGCTGCGGTATCCATTCCTCTGGTGACGGTCTCCGTTCCCCTGGCTGCGGCATCCATTCCTCTGGTGACGGTCTCCGTTCCCCTGGTTGCGGTGTCCATTCCTCTAGTGACGGTCTCCGTTCCCCTGGCTGCGGTATCCATTCCTCTGGTGGTGATCTCCGCTCCCCTGGTGACGGTCTCCGCCCCCCTCCCCCTGGTTACGGTCTCCGCTCCCCTGGTGACGGTCTCCAGCGGCCTGGCGGCGCTCCCGCCGCGCCGTGTGGGCATCGCGTGGTGACGGAGCACGCTCCCTCGACAGCAGCGCTTCTCCGAGCACGAGCAGCTGCTGCGCGACTGGGACATGAAGCGCTTCTTCCCGGTCGCCGCCGCGCCGCCGCCGCCGGCAGCAGCCGTGGCGGCCGCCCGCCTGCACCGCCGGCTCGACTCGGAGTCGGCGGTGGGCGCGGCGGCGGCGGCGGCGCGCGGCCGGCCGGCGCCGCCGCCGCCGCAGCCGCGCCGGTCGCTGGAGGCGCCCGAGGCGGGCACGGCCGGCCGTCTGCGCCAGTGGGTGCGCCGCCGCGAAAAGACCGATCTGGAGCTGGGCGGGCCGCGCGCGGCGCGCGCGCTCGCCAAGTCGTGCTCGGAGCCGGCGCCGTTCGAGGTAGTGGCGCGCGGCGGCCGGCCGGCCGCCCGGCTGACGGCGTCGCCACTAACACCGCCGCCGCTGGCCGGCTTCGGCTTTGGCCCGCTGCTGGCGCATGTGCATGGTGTCGTGGGGTGTGCCGTGCCGTGCCGCCGTCCGCAGACGGCGGCACGCCGTCCGTATCCATTGCCGTCCGCAGACTAACTGCGCCGTCTGTGCATCAGGCTGGGCGTGAACCGTCGCCGGTAGCTAGCTGACAGCACGTGGCTTGACTAACGCGTCCTTGGCTGAGCAGGGGCGTCGCTGACGGAGGAGAAGTGTAGTGTGACTGGTAGAGGGACGGGCGTAGCGGAATGTGGTCCTCTGTAGCTCGGTACCGCCTGCGTGGTTGGCTTGCAGTGGCGGTGCAGTGGTGTGTTTGAAGTGGTGTCGTGGGGAACGTGCTGGGTCTGGTGCTGGCATATCGGTGCTTCACGGTTCAACGTCACGCAGTCAGGTACATGCTAACTGGTAGTTGGAGACTCGAAGAAGAAACAAGTGCTGTGAACCCATGGTATGTTTGATTGATATATTATTTCAGTTTTATTTCTTTATTTTGCTGGGTTTACTTCTTCTCGTTTTGTTATTCATCCCCGCTCCATTACACCTGTGTGTCTTTAATATGTATTCGGTTGTACATGTTTGCATTTGCACGTGCTGCGCGTATGCTGCCTGGTGCAGAAGCCGTGCGTGTTTGTCCATTTGACAATGCTTGACGCGAATGTCGCCGGCAGAACCGTGAGGAACAGCGTCACCGCCACCCGGACTCTTCGCCTGGCCCGGTCGGCACCCCCGGATCCCGCACCAGCACTGTGCTGCCCGACCTGCTACCCCAGGTGAGGTCCCCGCTGCTGCACCAGCACTGCTGCCCGACCTCCTATCCCAGGTGAGGTCTCCGCTGCTGCACCAGCACCGTGTTGCCAGACTGCCACCCCAGGTGAGGTCCCCGATGCTGCACCAGCACGGTGTTGCCAGTCTCCCACCCCAGGTGAGGTCCCGGTTGCTGCACCAGCACGGTGTTGCCAGACTCCCACCCCAGGTTAAGTCGCCAGCATCGTGCTGCCCGATTTCATGTCTACTTTCTCTCGCAGGCTAGACACATGGTCGTTGGTGGCACATATCGTATCACCAACATAACGTCACACAAGAGAGTGTCTCTGGAAAGAGAGGAAGGTCGTCGCCGTGAGGTCCTGCCCGCTTCAGTGCGTTCTCTATGACTTCGTGGACCCTCCACAGGCAATTTGGTCTCGTTTGTACCCCTAAATGTAATGGTTACGCTATTATGGATGCTCAAAACATGTGGTTGTGTCTTTGTTTGCACATGGCCTTGGTTGGTCCTGCTTCACCTCGCATGACACCATAAGACAGTACACGGCGCCACATTCAAGCCCTCTGGCGGATGATGGATCTGCCGCCAGATTTGTCAAACACATAAGCCGGGCTGTGGACACCTTAATTAAGATTTTGGGATATTCCTCATGCTCAGCGCGTCACAGCGACACCCACTCTGTGGCGGGCATGTCTCGCCACAGCGCGCTCAATGTCTTACGTGAGTGTGCCGTCCGCAGACGAGCTCGAGTCCGGCCAACGGTCGCCACCTGGACAAGTCGACGTCCGAGGAGGTGCGTGGCGGCCGCCGGTGCGGCGCCGCTCGTCTGTACATAGCGCCTGTCCACCTGTAGCGAGGCCCAGCCCGCCCCGGCGCAGCCGCACACTGGCACGCCGTCGTTGGCTGCCGGCGTGGTCTGGGCGATGTGGGCGTGGTCTAGGCGATGTGGGCGTGGTCTGGACGATGTGGGCGTGGTATGGGCGATGTGGGCAGGCGTGGCAGCGGGCTTGAGCGCAGATCGCCGGCCGGTTGCAGCACGGCAAGGACATTTTGAACGCCTTGTGTACCAAAACGCCCACAATGACAGTGCTACCGTGCAAGAATGTTGCCCCCCCCCCTCCCCATAAAATGACGGATTGCGTGGCGTTCGCCCTGCCTGCCCGTCGCCCTCTCCATCCGTGGGTGGGAGTGGTCCGACTTTGGTTTCAGCCGGTTTTCTCCGACTGATTGTGCTGCGCCCTGTCCTGATCCCGGACCGGCGACGTTGCGTTGCGTTTGCGGTGAAACCGCGCACCCCGCACAGACAGTGGGTGAGACGGCCGGGCACCGCTGCTGGTGCCCCAGTCACCGGAAATGGTCCCGTCCGCCGTCAGCGGCCGGGGACGGACGGGCGGTCTGTTGGCACGTGCTTGCCCCCCCCCCTCCCCTCCCCGCCCCGCCCCGCCCCGCCATTGTCCGGCCTCAATGTTTGCCGAGCCGTGTGGTGGAGAGGGTTGACGTCGCCCCGATAGCCTACCTTTACCCAAAATGGCGTATCCATCCGCTATTTTGGTGACCAGCTTGCGACCGTCTCCGGTGCGATTCCGGTGTAGAGGCCGTCCCCTGCATCGGTACCGTCGCCCTGGTGTGATCCCCACCTGTGGGATTCGCCCCCGGTGTGCTGGTGAGCCCCACCTGTAGGACGCGCCCCTGGTGTGCTGGTGATCCCCACCTGTAGGACCCGCCCCCGGTGTGCTGGTGATCCCCACCTGTAGGACCCGCCCCCGGTGTGCTGGTGATCCCCACCTGTAGGACCCGCCCCCGGTGTGCTGGTGATCCCCACCTGTAGGACCCGCCCCCGGTGTGCTGGTGATCCCCACCTGTAGGACCCGCCCCTGGTGTGCTGGTGAGCCCCACCTGTAGGACCCGCCCCCGGTGTGCTGGTGATCCCCACCTGTAGGACCCGCCCCCGGTGTGCTGGTGATCCCCACCTGTAGGATCCCGCCCCCGGTGCTGGTGAGCCCCACCTGTAGGACCCGCCCCGGGCCCCCCCGCCCCCGGTGTGCTGGTGATCCCCACCTGTAGGACCCGCCCCCGGTGTGCTGGTGATCCCCACCTGTAGGACCCGCCCCCGGTGCTGGTGAGCCCCACCTGTAGGACCCGCCCCCGGTGTGCTGGTGATCCCCACCTGTAGGACCCGCCCCCGGTGTGCTGGTGATCCCCACCTGTGGGATCCGCCCCCGGTGTACTGGTGATCCCCATCTATAGGGTGGGGCCCACCCCTGGTGTGCTTGTGATCCCCACCTGTGGTACCCGCCCCCGGTGCTGGTGAGCCCCACCTGTAGGACCCGCCCCCGGTGTGCTGGTGATCCCCACCTGTAGGACCCGCCCCTGGTGTGCTGGTGATCCCCACCTGTAGGACCCGCCCCCGGTGTGCTGGTGATCCCCACCTGTAGGACCCGCCCCCGGTGTGCTGGTGATCCCCACCTGTGGGATCCGCCCCCGGTGTACTGGTGATCCCCATCTATAGGGTGGGAGGGTGGGGCCCACCCCTGGTGTGCTTGTGATCCCCACCTGTGGGACCCGCCCCCGGTGTGCTGGTGAGCCCCACCTGTAGGACCCGCCCCCGGTGTGGATGGTGTCCCGGCTGCGGTGTCCCCGGTGTAGCGGTCGTCCCCTCCCCGCAGTAGATGACGGCCGCCCGGGCCCGGGGCGTGTGTCCACTAACGCTGTGTGTTGTTTCGTTGCATGGTGTGGGCTGGCGTGCCGACTAACCCGCGGCGTTCTGTCGACGTCGCGCTGCCGAACGTGCTGTGAGTACCGCCGCCGCGCGCACCCCCCTCCCTCCCCTCCGTCCGGCCAGGTCCTCTCACCCTACCACTGCCAATGCACCAGGGCACTAGGCGATGTACCAGGGCCGTGTTGCCACCGCCTGGATGTGCACGCAATGATGGTGCCCCAGTACCTCATGTGCGCTATGCCAGAGAAGGCAAAGCTCTGTTTATTGACGTTAAAGAGAAAATGTGCCGCTCAATCACTAGATGTCTTTGGGATAAAAATCCTCAGCTGCTTGTGTTCACACTTCTGTGGGCAGACGATTCGCGCTCGTGCAGATATGGCCTTCCTCAGCCATCCTTGAGAAGTCATCTGGTGTCTTGCGCAAAATTATCCGGGCCTCAGCACTCTGAAAGAGTTCGGCTGCTTAGTTGATATGGTGCCTGGGACACTATGCAATGTACATGCTGTGTATGGTCCCACGGTTAGTAATCTGTTCTGATTGAATGCCAATGGGACGCATCCTGTATCGCATGGTTTTTGCTGGTGCTTCGACCAATTTCAGTTGTTCCTTACAGCGTTAATTCACCTGAAAGTGTGGCGTCTTTCAGACTTTGGATACCAAACATGGATTTTAATATTTTATGAAGCTTGTCATCAAGATAGTTATTGCGTTCAATGCTTGCTCTTATCCAACTCTGACTCTGGTCAACAACACCTGCCTTTGGTACGAAGCTATTCTGGCCTTGTCTCCGGTGGTCTTCAGCAAATTGCCGAACTGTGAACGATGACTGACCGTAGTTTCGTGCTGGTTCTCTCCGCCGCCTGTGCTCGGCGTATATCGAGGCTACGTGGGTCAGCCGGCGCTCTCCCGTCTGTCTGTGGTGGCGGCCTGTCTGCATCGCTTTCTACGTGTTAGGCCGCAGTTGGTTGTGGTGAATCCCCTCTGTCGCTCTGTGCGGGTGACACTGCCGACCCGACGCACCCCTCTGCCGACCCGACTAACCCCTCTGCCGACCCGACTAACCCCTCTGCCGCCCGACTAACCCCTCTGCCGCCCGACTAACCCCTCTGTCACCCATACTGACCCCTCCGTCACCCATACTGACCCCTCTGTCACCCATACTGAGCCCTCTGTCACCCAGATTGAACCATCTGTCGACACGACGCACCCCTCTGCCGCCAGACCAGTCCATCTATCACCCATACTGCTGACCCCCTGTCGACCCGACTGACCCCCTGTCGACCCGGCTGACGCCCTGTCGACCTGACTGACGCCCTGTCGACCCAGACTGATCCCCTGTCGACCCAGACTGGCCCCTCTGTCACCCAGACTGTCCCTCTGTCGACCCGACCGACCCGTCTGACGTGCGCTGTGTGCCGTTTCAGTACCGTTCGGCGGTGGGACAGCCGGCTCAGTTGCCGCCCCAATTGCAGCACAAGCAGAAGTCGTTCCTGACGTTCGGCTTCGGCGCCGGCGGCAGCAGCCGTCGCGAGAGTCACATCAACGTGAACGTCACGCCGACCGGCCACGAGGTCAGCAGCACCGACACGCCTGAGATCCGCAAGTACAAGAAGAGGTTCAACTCTGAGATCCTGTGCGCGGCCCTCTGGGGTGAGTGGCCGGCCGGCAGAGCAGTGCTAATATAATGGTTTTTCGTTAGGTGTGAGATGTCGAAACTGGCCACGAAAGCATGCCAATTAAAACAGAGGCTGCTACAGCGGCGGCACATGAGGCTGTTGCCGGGCTGTTGCCGGGATGTGAAGTCAGGTGACGCCTTACAAGGGGTATCGTCGCGTTTATGGACGTCGAGAGCGCATCGATGTGTGTAGGAAGCCTCCCAGGACTGTAGTTTTGCATGCTTTTCAGAGGACCGTTGTACCCTCAATGCTGATTCTATCCCCCCGCAGCACAATTTCTCCTAGTTCTAGCACGAAATTCTAGCGTGTTGGATCTACAATGCACAGAAGCTCCATAGCTGGCGAATGCGTTGTCCATCGGTTTCATGAAGCGTCGCCCATGGAGCATGCGTGGTTGTCTCGTCTTCAGTCGAGGCTGGGCCATTCAACTCCCTCTCAGTCGCGATGTGCGTGGTGATCGATATCTGGCAGAAGCCTAGCTCTCTGCTGGACTATTATCCCTGAAAGGCTTTCCGATGAATTACCGGTAATCCCTGAAGGAGGGGATTTGTAAGAATTGTGACTTCTGCGCGCTGATTGGTCTCGCTTTTTTGGCACCTGTTCTCATTCACATCGGCGTGTCTCATGACACAAATTCATATCTGTCTGCTTGGGCAGCGTTTAGATATAGCAGCCGTTACGGTTGGTATGCCCAAGGCCCGACCAACTTTCGAAAAGTTTAATTCTGGTCACATGGCTTTGCACGTAAAAGATTAGCTTCAAAACGTCTTCAGTCGGACAAACTTAAGTGTCGTCCCTACACCGACTAATGCAATGAGGCGGCGGTGTCCGCTGGGGTGTTGTTGAGTTCACCGGGGACTTGTCGCGTCGCCTGGCACTGTTGAGTGGCCTGGCGGTGACCTGACTCTCGGACCGGCTCCGCGCCCTCAGGCGTGAACCTTCTGATCGGCACCGAGAACGGCCTGATGCTGCTGGATCGCTCCGGCCAGGGCAAGGTGTATCAACTCATATCGCGGCGCCGATTCCAGCAGATGGAGGTCAGTGGGGTGGGCGCCATCGCTGTGCATGTGGCTTGGCTGATCTGAATCGAGCCGGCCGCTGGCGTTTTGACGTAGTGTTGGACGTTGTTTCGACGTAGTGTTGGAATTTAATATTTAAGAAGTGTAAATAGCTAGTACGGTTCCATATGATTGATCTGTACTTGCGGCTGTATTTCCTTACGATTATCGACTGGAATTGAGGCCACATTGTGTCTCGTCTGGGGAAAAATTACTCTAATGATGCAATTATGATTACTTTTCAGTACCATTCTGAACCGTGATGGCTATTCGACCTATTATCCAATGCCAACAGAGCTCTTTGTGCTGGAAAGTGTACCGAAGGAAGCATTGCGATGTAATTAACAGTGCCATTATAAGCGTGCGTGCTATTGTGCACCTGACCTGCTCCAGTGACTGTTCGGCTTGGAGTTGACTATAACACGTAGAACACCATACTTAATGCTGCTTAATGGTCTCGACAAAAGTCATGCGTTTCCCGTGGACACTGCAATCTGGAATTCGTGTCCACGTCGAGGTGACCAACGTGCGCTCGTGCGACGCCTGCCACAGGTGCTGGAAGGTCAGAACATCCTGGTGACCATCAGTGGCAAGAAGAACCGTGTGCGCGTGTACTACCTGAGCTGGCTCAAGAGCAAAATCCTGAAGTCAGAGTCGGTAAGTGAATGCTACTGGGACTAGACATGGACGAGTGTCGCGGCACTGTTTCCGGTCCGAGTTGGTGGCTGTATGTTGGCATGAAACAGCCATTACCGAAAGGATGGCAACAATATTTTTGTTTTACTGCTTTTTGCTGCTTGGGGATGACTAAGAAGACTAAGAATTAGAACTAGAAGACTAAGAGTCCAGTCTAAGGACAGACCTTTCAACCGGGGCGATTTTCTATGGGGAATTTTTGGCTTCTATGAAGACTAAGCAGAAGGAAGAAAGCATGGGAGGATAAGGTTATGACACGTGTTCTCTGCATACCGCGGATCGTAGAGGAGGGGAATGGACGTATTTCTAGAGAATAAAATAATGGGGAAATGGGCCAAGAAGGCCAATCACTTGTCTAGACAATGAAGTGTTCTATAAACGACCTACGAGTGTTCTATAGGTGTTCTATTCTATTATATATTCTATTCTATATATAATATTCTATTCTATTCTATATTCTATCTTATATTCTATGCTATAAGTGTTCTATAAACGACATGCGAGCTGAGGATGTGTCCGCAGCAGCAGGTGGAGAGAAGGAATGGCTGGATCAGAAGCGTGAGCTAACAGTGTGGGCCGTGTTCGCAGTAGCAGGTGGAGAGAAGGAATGACTGGATCAGAAGCGTGAGCTAACAGTGTGGGCCGTGTTCGCAGCAGCAGGTGGAGAGAAGGAATGGCTGGATCAACGTCGGCGACCTCAACGGCGCCGTCCACTTTAAGATCGTCAAGTTCGAGCGTATCAAGTTCCTCGTCATCGCCTTGCGAGAGAGCATCGAGATTTACGCCTGGGCTCCCAAGCCGTACCACAAGTTCATGGCGTTCAAGGTATGTATGGTGGTCCGGCCACCGTGAATTGAGTGAGGCTGACACACTGCGGGCCCTTAGGGTTTGCGCGAGCTTCTGTTCCGCCCGACAGTAACAGCTGCCACACGGGTTGTATAGCTGCTGTTTACGGTAGTGGACTACGTTTCACGAACCATAAGGCTGTCGTTTTGTTGTTTCGTTGTTTTGACATGATTGCTGTGTAGCATGTTTTGATAGGTTGATTACGGTTGGAACCTCTGCTCCGCCAGCTTTTAGGACAATTGAATGCCGACGCTTCCCTGTGTATCTTTCTTCAAAAAGCAAGCTTTGATGTGGTATACTGCCGTCCCTGAGGACCAATGTCTAGCTACTATAAAATCATTGTAGACACAGTTTGCTGCGATACTATAACATTAGTAAACACATGACTGCAGGCACAGTTATTGGCACAAATTTCCCGATAGTCGACGCGCACTTAACCTCGATTCATCATCATACGGTAGTGCACCATTGAGGGTGAATTCCCAGACTGGGGACGTTGATGAACCTGACAAAATCTAACCTGACGGAAGGGTTTTGGTGGGCTGGCTTACCGGCCGCTACTGGTCGACCTGATCTGACCTTACCTGACCTGGCGGCAGAGTTTTGGTGAGCTGGCACACCGGCCGCTCTTGGTGGACCTGACCGTGGAGGACAACACCCGCTTGAAGGTCATCTATGGCTCCTGTGACGGCTTCCACGCCGTTGACCTCGACTCGGCCTCTGTCTACGATATTTACCTGCCCAAGCACGTGAGTGGTCCCTGATGGCGTACCTCAGCTCGGCCTCTGTCCATGATGCCCACCTGCCCAATGCGCTGGTGGTCCATGAGACTATACACCCGGCCTCTGTGTACAATACATACCTGCCCAGGTACGGTGGGTGAACCTTGACAGTGCAATGTGCTCGCTAAGTCGTGGTGGGCATGGCTGCTACTGGGTCGGTGGGATGTTGACTTGACGTTACACTGAAATGGAAATATCCAAGTGTATGTGCGTGATTTCGTCGGAATGCTATGTGACGCTGTTCTTTGTGACACTGACGGGACCCAAGTTTTGGAGTTTTGGCGATAACGGTTTCACGTGTTGCATTTAGTGTACTGTACTCAGTAACACAGCCAGGGAGCATGCACGCTATATGAACACTATGGTTTGTGCACCATAAGGGCAAAATAACGTCAACTGGTTAGCAGCCAGGAATCAGGGGGGGGGGGGATTAACAGTCGTCGCTCACTCTTGCTGAGGGAGCCGGGCGCCGTGCCACGTGTTGACGTTCCCACCCTGCGCCGTCCCCAGCCAGGAATCAGGGGGGGGGGGGGATTAACAGTCGTCGCTCACTCTTGCTGAGGGAGCCGGGCGCCGTGCCACGTGTTGACGTTCCCACCCTGCGCCGTCCCCAGCCAGGAATCAGGGGGGGGGGGGGATTAACAGTCGTCGCTCACTCTTGCTGAGGGAGCCGGGCGCCGTGCCACGTGTTGACGTTCCCACCCTGCGCCGTCCCCAGCCAGGAATCAGGGGGGATTAACAGTCGTCGCTCACTCTTGCTGAGGGAGCCGGGCGCCGTGCCACGTGTTGACGTTCCCACCCTGCGCCGTCCCCAGCCAGGAATCAGGGGGGATTAACAGTCGTCGCTCACTCTTGCTGAGGGAGCCGGGCGCCGTGCCACGTGTTGACGTTCCCACCCTGCGCCGTCCCCAGCCAGGAATCAGGGGGGGGGGGGATTAACAGTCGTCGCTCACTCTTGCTGAGGGGGCCGGGCGCCGGGCCACGTGTTGACGTTCCCACCCTGCGCCGTCCCCAGCCGGGAATCAGGGGGATTAACAGTCGTCGCTCACTCTTGCTGAGGGCCGGGCGCCGTGCCACGTGTTGACGTTCCCACCCTGCGCCGTCCCCAGCCAGGAATCAGGGGGGATTAACAGTCGTCGCTCACTCTTGCTGAGGCCGGGCGCCGTGCCACGTGTTGACGTTCCCACCCTGCGCCGTCCCCAGGCAGGAATCAGGGGGGATTAACAGTCGTCGCTCACTCTTGCTGAGGGACCGGGCGCCGTGCCACGTGTTGACGTTCCCACCCTGCGCCGTCCCCAGCCAGGAATCAGGGGGATTAACAGTCGTCGCTCACTCTTGCTGAGGGCCGGGCGCCGTGCCACGTGTTGACGTTCCCACCCTGCGCCGTCCCCAGCCAGGAATCAGGGGGGGGGGGGGATTAACAGTCGTCGCTCACTCTTGCTGAGGGAGCCGGGCGCCGTGCCACGTGTTGACGTTCCCACCCTGCGCCGTCCCCAGGCGCAGGGCCCGATCGTGCCGCACACGATCGTCACTCTGCCCAACACAAACGGGAACCAGCTGCTGCTCTGCTACGACAACGAAGGCGTCTACGTCAACACCAGCGGCAAGGTAGGTGGATCGGCCGTGCGCTCGCCGGACTGCGGTGCGGCGGCTGACGCGGCGTACTGGTCGCCACTCGCCGGTGCATGTCGTACCTCGTGCCGCTCCTCCGCGTCTCCCCCCCCACCCACAGTATTCTGGGCTCAAAATGACCCTGGCAGTCGGCGCGCCCCTAAACTCCAATTCATCATCGTCACCATCCCCCAGTATTCGGTGCTGGTCTGACCATTCGACCGAAAACGACGCCTTGCCAAAATGTGTGTGTGTGTGTGTGTGTGTTTCTATCCCGGCTATTGCTTCATCGCCAAGCATTGCCCTCAAGCTTCTGCTTCCCGTGTTCGGTAGACAATAGCGATGACGTCAATCTCCATCGATTACTGGCCAGTGTGGCTGCTCTTTCCTCAGATGTCCGGGACAGAAGCGTCCTCCTGTGTTGTTAAATTGTTTCAGTATCCGCGTCAAGTGTTGCGGAAAGTGCCCCCGAACGTCTCGCCGGTATCGCATATATCCAACATAACTCCCTAACTTCGGACTGTTGTCACATGTATCCAGCAACATGCTCCTTAGCTTCTGGCTGTTATCAAATATATCCAGCAACACCCTCCCGAACTTCCAGCTGTTATCGTATGACTCCAGCAACATGCTCCTTTTCTCCTGACTGTCCTGACTGTTTCATGTATCCAGCAACATCTTACCTGACTTCTGGCTGTTAACGTGTGCGTCCAGCAGCATGTGACTATTATCACAGATATCCAACATCCTAGATCATATATCCCAACTTTCGACTGTTGCCGTGTGTATCCATTCGCATCCGTCTGAACATGGCCACCGCTTGTCACAGGTGTCCAAGAACATAATCGTGCAGTGGGGCGAGATGCCGACCTCCGTGGCCTACATCGGCACCGGCCAGATCATGGGGTGGGGCAACAAGGCCATAGAGATCCGCTCCGTCGAGACGGGACACCTCGACGGCGTATTCATGCACAAAAAGGCGCAGAAACTCAAGTTCCTCTGCGAGAGGAACGACAAGGTAGGTGCTCGGCTCGTGCCCGCTCGGCCGTTCTTGCATCGCCAGTAGGCGGGATGTATGGTGGACAGGTAGGTGTCGTGGATGTACTCTGGCCATTTGTGGGGAGTAGGTGATGAATGGTGAAATTCCGATGTTAAGGTGCATGCGCATGGAGGATTTGCGCGGTGATGCGTGCACTCGCTCTGGTTTGAACCAATGTTTGCGAGTGCCATTGCCAGTTTGTAAGTGTTTAGATTGTAGGATTGTGATGCCGTTGCAAGGTCAAGTGAGCATATGCAGCCCTGACGGGTTAGGTGGAGAGGAAGCGCCAAACTCGAAAAGTGGCGGCCACTGCTAACGCTAGTTGTTGGCTGAAGTGACGCAGTACCTCTATGTGCAGA